>JBAJNP010001766.1:45941-56147 GCA_036877545.1 Yasuhikotakia modesta | reverse complement strand
ATGTTTTAAAATGCACGGCTGACACGTTACGTTACATAATACACTGAAATGTAAATCGTCTATGCACAGTCCTGAACATACAGTGATCGTTCACTTTCACCAGGCCACTGTAAATTAAATCATTGCACTGCTGCTAAGCGGCCGCCTGGGGGCGCCACTGCCCCTCCCCTGCTGCGGATCTTGTCAGTGTTTACGGAAGTGACGCCGGGCGTGACGTGTCATTTTCCGCACAGGCATTATGGGATCTAGGAATGAAGAAAAAAATCATGAAACTCAGGCGTGAAGCGCATCTATAGATCATAAAGATCATACATGTCAAAAAGATCGTATAGCTCGTACACATCAGCACGAACAGCATCATGTTTATGGCATATACGAGCAATTCCGGCTGAACGGAGGCACATATATTGATGTGTGCGCTACACCGGGAGCTTTATTTATGTGTCTCGCGTTTAGTGTCATTTGATTTATTCGTCGTTTATCAGAGTTGAATGAGTGTGAAGATGTCGACCAGCAGTCCTGAAGCCGTAAAGAAGCTCCTGGAGAACATGCAGACGGATCTGCGGTCTCTGTCAATGGAGTGTAAGAAGAAATTTCCTCCAGTCAAAGAGGTGAACACGTCTATACATACACACGTATATATACACACCCTTTAACCTGTGTGCGTGTGTACACGATCATATATATATCTGTGTGTTATACATGTATACAAATGTCATACTTCAGCTTCATTTCACTGTATGTATGTATGTATGTATGTATGCATAACGTGTGTGGATGCGCGCGTGCATGTACACAGGTTGTAATGTAAATATACACATTTAGACACGCTTAAATCTTGTATATCTTATCACATATTATATATTGCTGATACTATGAATGCGTGATGTTATGATTTACGCTTGCACGGAATGATAATAATGTAAATATGTGCATTATCTAAATATCTAAACTGGGCCGATTTGACAGCGTTGATAACTGATGTCTATTATCTGTTTTTGAAATAGATATATATCGATTTAAAGTAGTTGTAGCGGTCAAAGGTTGAGTTTAGGCACATTTCTGTAGTTCAGCTGAGGGATATTTTTAGTAGATATTTAGAAGATTGGCGTCTATAGCTGATTGGATGAGGCACTAGGGGTGGGAATCAAAACCCCTTGATCATTGTGTGGATTTTCTATGGACATTCTATGGATGTTCAACAGGAATTTTTTCTAAGTCTGGCTCTCCGCCAACCGTAGACATGATCTACTTAATCAAATGGTGTTTAGCTCCATTATAAACCACAGAGGAGTGTGAGCAAAGATAGTTCGGCTCAGCAGAGACTGTGGAAGAAACTTCTCCTTAAATTCCATCATTTTGTAGCTGCGTTTTTTTAAGCAGATGAAGTACCTATTTTAACACCAACAAAATCGGCAAGTCAGTCTGTATTTTCGCCAGGTTGCCAAATTTGTCCCTGTAATAAAATTGAAAAACATCATTTTAAAGATTTAAGGGAAGACAGTCAGAGATTGTTAGAAGTGAGGTGAGGTTTAAAGCAGATTAACTCTGACTCTGGTTTCTGTGAAGGCCTCTGGTGAGAGAGTTAAGCAGATTTTCTTTGCTGAGTCAGAAATGTTTGTTGAGTAACGATGGCTAGATTAGAAAAAGTGTCATAAAAGTGTGTTATACTTTGTGAGGTTTATGTTAAAATCTATTTTAAGAAATAGAAAATAATTTATTATTGGTGAATGTAATTTGCTTTCAATAGCAAAAATGTATTGTGTGATTATATGGTATTCTTTGAAATACATTAGGGTGTCATTCAAATTCTGTGGTAAATTATTATGGTAATTAATCAGTACCATGGTATCTGATCCCACAACCACAGAACAGTTACTAAGGTTTTACTTTCAAACTATTGTTCAGTTTTTCTGCTCTCCAACTGTGGAGCTTTTGAAGATTAACTGGAATTTGTGAGGTTAACCAACCCGCGGCTCTGTAATTGACCAGTCACTCTTACTGACGGTCTCTAAGCAACACTGTTGGTCAGAGGAACCTCAGATGAAACATTTACAATATAACAGTGTGTTTACAGTCAAAGTTGCAACACAAACTGGTTTGAAACCTTTGCCTTGACCTCTGTCTGACATTTAGAGAATTTTTTGAAAACTTTATATTATTTACCAGTATTTTAAAGTTTCCCAGTGCTAGAAATGACAAACTGTGTCTTAAAATGTATTTTTCAAGTTTACGCTTCAGATTAAAAACCAGTGAAAATGTTTCTCAGTTTGTATTTGGATAAAATCTCCTGACAGCGAATCGGTAACATCAGAGGTTGGTTTTCTATTAAAGAACATGTCACCCTGAGCTACGAAAGTATCACAGAGTTCGCTAGACATGGAGCTGTCAGATCCGTCCCCTGCAGAGACTGTGTGTGTCTCAGTGTCTCAGACGGCCCGCGGATCTCTTCAGAGTGTGTGTGGAGTCAGGAGTGAACCGATGATATGTGACAGCTGAGATAGGCAGTAACAGAACAGATAGTGTCTTCATATGTGTGCTGTACAATCTCTGAATCGGTGGCCAGCCGTGCTCGACACTGAATCTCTGAAACCCTTTAGTTTGCAGACCAGACTCTGTCTGACAGAACAACAAATGCTTTTTGAGGAGTTTCAAAGCTGTTTTCTTACTTAATTTAGGTACAAAGCATGTTTTAGTTTGACTACTGAAGAGAGTTGAGCTTTGAAGATCTTTTGAAGACACAGATGTGAATAGTTTAAAGGGTTTGACTCCAGAATGAGAGTTTACATCCCTTATATCTCAAATCTGTAATTTATTGGTTCAAAAAATGAATAAAATCAAAACAAAAATCAGTTATTGACCCTGTACATAACGGATTAGTCTTCAAGACTGTCTCAGTAACTTACCTAAATTCACAATGGTAAGCTTATATTAATGATTCATAGCTTATTTATAGCTACTCTGGATAAAGTTACCTGCTATTTTATGTTTCAAACAGAGATGACGATAAAGTGACAAAAATTACAGACAGTTTACAGTCAATTACAGTCAAAGTGATCACATTGACCCAACAATGGAAAATGAACGAAACAACATATCATACATATTCAAACACAAATGTGATTTTAGGTGTGATTTATTTGTAAATACAAGATGTCAGTCGCCCAGAAAACAAACATCTCAGTATCTGTTTGTTCTGATAATTAAAATGGCTAAATCACTTGACTAGGTATTACACACTGATATTATGTCATCTGTGCATGAATCAGTTTTACTGAAGAATCTCACACACGTTTGATCTGGTCCTTTAGGCTGCAGAGTCTGGCATTGTGAAGATCAAAACAATCGCCGCAAGAAACACAGACATCCTGACAGGTGAGTGTGTGTGTATGTGTGAGTGAGTGTGTGTGTGTGTGAGATAGAGAGAGAGTGTGTGTATGGGTAGAGAAATCTTTACACACGGTGGTGAAATAAAGCTTTTATTGTCTTGTTTGTGGTCAGCGCTGAAGGAGAACAGTTCTGAGGTGGTCCAGCCATTCCTCATGGGCTGCGGAACCAAAGAACCCAAGATAACGCAGCTGTGCCTTGCTGCCATACAAAGACTCATGTCACATGAGGTGGTTTCGGAGGTGAGAAGTGAAACACACACTTGTATATGTGTTTACAGGTATGTTAATTACTAACCAAATCTGCTTTCAAAACTACACAGTATAAGTTGCAGCTGCTGTCACATTCACATGTTCTAAATCTATATCATGTTCAGCCCCAGAGTTTTGTGAGGATTAAGTTGCTTGAAAAGACTTATCAGTAAAAGCAGCAGCTGAGATGCAGTAATAAGTCTGTGTGTTTGTTTGTGTGTGTGTGTTCAGGCAGCTGCAGGGAACATCATTAACATGCTGTGGCAGCTGATGGAGAACGGACTGGAGGAGCTCAAACTACTGCAGACGGTTCTTGTGCTGCTCACCACCAACACTGTCGTACATGACGAGGTTCTGTCAAAGGTACCACACACACACCCTTTTATGTACCGTAACAATCAGAACCTTATTCCTCTCCAGTCCAATCAGATCATTCATTGAAGTTCAGCATCATTTCCCATAACCAATTAGAACACTTTTGATTTATAACTCTGTATTTAAACCAGTGAGACTTCTTTGGGTGGGGTTACCAGCATTAAATAACAGTAATAGAAGCTAAACTGTAGCATGTATAAACTAAAACTTTTGTGTAAAAGAAAACTTTTTCTTTTGTGTATTTTGTCAGGCAATCGTTCTGTGTTTCCGACTTCACTTCACGAAAGACAACATCACAAACAACACAGCAGCCGCTACTGTCCGACAGGTCGTGACCGTCGTGTTTGAGAGGATGGTAGCAGAGGACCAGAAATTTAAAGGTCTCTGATGGTTTTACATCTGATGGTTTTCCTTTCTCATTTATTTTTCTTGTATCTCATTATATATTTCACTTTATGTCACTGTAGGTCTTGCAGAAGAACCTCCTGCTGTTCAGGGGAACAGTAACCGGCGCTCTGTTAGCACCCTGAGGCCTAGCGCTAAAGATGCATACATGCTGTTCCAGGTAGGACCACTGGGGGCGTCCTTCTGTTACACAGCTTACAAATATAGACAATATTGATGAAAAATGTGACATATAATACTTTATTTAATGGTTTAACATTTAATGGTTTAATGTTACAGAATTGTTTAACATTTGCAAAGTGAATTTACATAGTTTTGAAATTATACATTACAAACTTGCAGGTTTCTAATTTTTCTTTCAAACCTCTGAAAGTGAACAATCGTGTTTCTCTTAGAGTGAATCACGTGTCACATGTTGTGTATGTCTTTAAAAGCTGTCGTTATGTACGTCTCATTATTACAGACTATAGCGATATGCATAGCACATTATTATTATATTAATATTTTGATAACTTTGATATATTGTGCAGCCCAGATGCACTAGAACAATTCTGCTGTTCTTGAAATGGCGTTTACAGACACAAAAAATCAAACCTGAAGTGCTGAGTGAAAGAAAATGTCACTCAGTTAAGAAAATAGATTTTACTGCTCTCTGATTGGATGAATGTGGCGTCTCTGTAGGACCTGTGTCAGCTGGTGAATGCTGATGCCCCCTATTGGTTGGTGGGTATGACTGAGATGACACGGACGTTCGGCTTGGAGCTGCTGGAATCCGTTTTGAACGACTTTCCGGACGTTTTCCTGCAGGTAATGTTGCATGACACTCCCTCGATAGCATAAACGCTCTCAATGTTCCTGACCAGACAAATCCACCTGTTCTGTTCTACGCACTCATCCCACCTGTTTGTTCTCCACAGCACCAGGAGTTCAGTTTCCTGCTGAAGGAGCGAGTCTGTCCTCTGGTCATCAAGCTCTTCTCCCCGAACATCAAGTTCCGTCAGGGGAGCAGCTCCAGTGCGGCGTCCCCGGCACCCGTGGAGAAACCCTATTTCCCCATCTGCATGAGGCTGCTGAGGGTCGTCTCTGTTCTGATCAAACACTTCTACAGTCTCCTGGTGAGACCGTCCAGTTCAAGCTAATGATTGGCTGGTTTTGCTTACTGAAGTTTATGTGTGTTCATGTGGGTGGGTGTGTTCATGTGTAAATGTGGTGTCGGCTGAGATCTTGTAACCATGTGGTTTGTGAATGAGTGTCTAAATGGAGAGGTTGTCTCTGTGTTTTGTAGGTAACAGAGTGCGAGATCTTCCTGTCTCTGCTGGTGAAGTTTCTGGATGGAGAGAAACCACAGTGGCTGAGAGCCGTCGCTGTGGAGTCTGTACACAGACTGTGTGTGCAGCCGCATTTACTGCGGTGAGAGGACACACACACACACACATACAGCCAAACACACATAAACATACATATACACACATATACAGACAAACACACACACACACACACATATATACAGACAGACACACACACACATATACATATACACACATATACAGACAAACACACACATATAGACAAACACACAATCACACAGACTTATTTTTATAAGCTTTGACAGATTTGTGCATCTGTCTTGACCAGATTTAAAAAGAAAGATTCATTTTTAGGTTCTTGGAAAACGAAGTTCTTGGAATGTGATTTATGGTGTTTTTTTCTTAACAATGAATCAAAATCTTACTGTCTTTAACTTTATTTTCCGTCTGCTTTCTTAAATAGGGCTGCATGACATCTAATCATTTATTATAACTGAAAAGCTGTGCTTCTCACAGTAAACTGCAGAACGGAAAATTTCTAGTTTGTAATGACAGATATGACACACAGATGTATTACTTTATAAGCTTAAATGTTTCATGGCCTAATCATTTATCACAAGAGATTTTACACAAATAAGAGCTTTTGTGTGTGTGTGTTTGTTTGTGTGTGTGTGTGTGTGTGTGTGTGTGCGCAGGTCTTTCTGTCAGTCGTATGATATGAAGCCACACTCCACTAAAGTGTTTAGAGATATTGTCAACGCTCTGGGGTCTTTCATTCAGTCCCTCTTCATCCTCCCCAGTGTGGGAAACTCATCATCCACCAATACCCCTGCAGGTCAGACACACATACACAATTTGAATATGCCAGCTTTTATTATATTCTCCTTCCAGTGTGAAAATATAAACGTTGCCTTACATTCTTCACATATGTGTCAGAAACCCCTTCTTATCTGTAGCGCAAAGGAATTGTGGGTAATATCGTATTATTCTCAGGTGGCTCACAGTCAGGCTCACAGACGTCTCAGGGAGTCTCGGGGGTGGCGGGGGCAGGTGGGGCTCTGACCACGCAGGCTGCCTTTGAGTACCGGGGCACCTGGATCCCCCTCATGAACGTCAGTGTTCAGGGCAGTGCCAAAGCCACCTAGTGAGTGATCATAAACCCTCCACATGTTATTTAAACATTTACTATTTACTTAGTTTGTTGACCCTGGAACAACATTCACAGGTTATTCCTAAAATCGAGAGAAATGACTAACTAGAAGCACCTAACCTTAGTCATAAAACATCACAGTAACTCCTTATCCCTCAAATCTGATTGGTTGATTGAAACATCCCTCACTCTGCAAATTCAGGAAGACAGTGTCATTTCTTTTTCCTCTCAGTCTGGAGATGTTGGATAAAGTGGAGCCTCCATCCATCCCGGAAGGTTACGCCATGTCTGTGGCCTTCAGCGCCTTGCTGGACCTGGTCCGAGGCATCACCACTATGATCGAGAGAGAGCTCACCAAAGAAGAACAGGAAGCGGCCATGAGAGAGGGGGCGGAGCGTGTGAACCCACCTCAGAATGACAACACCCCACAGGAACCCAGTGAGTTTTCTATAAACAGGTTTAATAGCTATTTCCAGCAGGTCAAGAAACATTGAGATTTGAATAAAATGTATACACATTTATTTGATAGGATGTCTTAGTTAGGCTCCAGTGACATTTGCTACCCAAAACGATGACAATAACAGAGTTTGGACAGCCCTGATCTTGAGACTGTAATCTAATGCTCTTTGCTGACCTCTGCCTGTGAGGTGGGGAAATGCAAAGCCATTTGAAATACATATGAAGGGCGTTTTGAATTCCCAAATCAGGAGTCCTGTGTGTTTATACTGTGGACTACATTGAGCTTTGTGTGTGTTGTAGTGGCTCATGGAGTGTGTGTTCTCTCTGTACAGTCTCTTCTGTGCTGTGTTTAGTGATTTTATGTGTGCGTGTGTGTGTTGCAGTGGCTCATGAGGTTTGGGAGGAGATGGTGAACGCCTGCTGGTGTGGCCTGTTGGCTGCTCTCTCACTACTGCTAGACGCCAGGTAACACACACACACACACACACACACACACACACATACATAAACTTAAACTCACATACAGAGCTTTAAAGGTTGTGCTGTATTGATGATGTGTGTGTGTGTCAGTACGGATGAAACAGCCACAGAGAACATTCTGAAGGCGGAGCTCTCCATGGCGTCTCTGTGTGGCCGTCTGGGTTTGGTGACACCACGAGATGCTTTTATCACGGCCGTGTGTAAGGCATCTCTGCCCCCCCACTACGCCCTTACCATCCTGAGCAGCAGCACCGCCAACCTCTCCAATAAAGGTACCCCAATACAGGACCCCCAGTTACTTATTTAATGAACAGTTTTATTTTAGATGTGGTTTTAAGAATAGAATCAGTGCATGTGTGTAAATGTGCTATGATTAATGTGTGCGTGTGTGTGTGCGTGTGTATGCGTGTGTTCAGTGTACTCTATCCAGGGACAGAGTGTGCAGATTGTGAGCCCATCTAGTGAGTCTCACCAGCAGGTGGTAGCAGTGGGTCAACCCCTCACCGCACAGCCACAGGGGACCGTAGTGGTAAATTTCTCTCTCTCACACACACACACACACACACACTTACGAATTTGATTTAGGGTACTTTAACACAGAGCTAATCCAATTTTCTACCCCCAGCACAACCCCTTAACCTAATCCTTATAGAATTTTTTCATATTATTTAAACACACACAATTTACTTTGTTTTGAAAGCTATTTGGTTTGTGAGACAATTTGATCACCAAATTAAACTGTATATTATGCAGCTGTCTTACCCCCCCCCCCCCTCTCTCTTTCTCTCTCTCTCAGCTCACAGCTAAGAACATTCAGTGCATGCGGACGTTGTTGAATTTGGCTCATTGTCATGGTGTTTATCTGGGAACCTCCTGGCAGCTGGTTTTAGCCACACTGCAGGTACAAACCCACACTTCATTCTATTCATCATCATCATCATTTATGCAGGTGTGATGAAGGTCAGTAATATTCTCTCGTCTCATCTGTGTCTGTCAGCATCTGGTGTGGATTCTGGGATTGAAACCTGCCGTCGGTGGGGTCCTGAAACCTGGGCGGGCCGTTGAGGGTCCCAGCACGGTGAGAATGATACAGTATCATGGGGGTCTTAGAGAGCCTTAGTCAGTATTTAAGTGTATACAACAGCACAGTTCTATAATGGCAGCATTTTTGTCCTATACAGCATTCCTGTTGCCCAGTCATTCTTGCATTTGACAGCCTGTATCTCTGTGTATCTCCTTTAAACTATCCCATAATTTCCCACAAAGTTCAAACCTCTGCCGTATGTCTGACTTTGGCAGGTTTTGACGACAGCAGTCATGACCGACCTGCCTGTCATATCCAACATTCTCTCCAGACTCTTTGAAAGCTCACAGTAAGAACATTTAGATGTAGTTTGTATGCAGTAAAATATTATTGAAGTCTTGCTGTATGTGATTTCCTAATCTTGAACGTGATTGTAGATACCTGGATGATGTTTCTTTGCATCACCTGATAAATGCTTTGTGCTCTTTATCGATGGAGGCCATGGAGATGGCATACGGAAATAACAAGGTGCGTTCCTGCTTTCCTAGACACACATAAGATTTGAATGTTCAATAATGATGCTTATTGTTGATTACTAATTAAAAGGTAGATTAATTAAAGGAAATCATTCACCTAAATTTATTTTTTTGTCTTTGTTTTGTGTCATTTATGTTGTCATGTGTTGTGTGTCGCCTCTGTTGTCATGTGTTGTGTGTCGCCTCTGTTGTCATGTGTTTTGTGTTGCCTCTATTGACGTGTGTTGTGTCGTCTCTGTTGTTGTGCGTTTTGTGTCGTCTCTGCTGTCGTGTATTGTGTGTGTCTCGTCTCTGTTATCGTGTGTTTTGTGTCGCCTCTGTTGTCGTGTGTCGCCTTTGTTGTCGTGTGTTGTGTGTCGCCTCTGTTGTCGTGTGTTGTGTTATCTCTGTTTATTGTGTGTCATCTCTGTTATTGTGTGTTTTCTGTCAACTTTGTTGTCTGCTCAGGAACCGTCTCTGTTTGCTGTGGCCAAACTCTTGGAGACGGGGCTGGTGAACATGGATCGCATTGAAATTCTCTGGAGACCTCTGACTGCTCATCTACTCGAGGTGAGACCTGAGACAAACCCACATTACTGACACATCTGGAGCAGAGAAAGTCCAGCTATTACCAACAGCAGAACTAATCTGTGTTTGTGAAATATGAATCTGTATTGCTCAGAATAGATTGGGCATAATGAATTTTTCTCAAGGAATAAACATTAGAGCCTAATTTCTGTTTGTCTTTTCTTTGTTCTGCTTTCTTTGCTGTACTAAAACTAGTTTTTAATGCTAAAACTACTACATGTCTTCATGTTGTCTTAATCTCTCTCTCTCTCTCTCTCTCTCTCTC
>JBAJNP010001766.1:0-45891 GCA_036877545.1 Yasuhikotakia modesta | reverse complement strand
TCTCTCTCTCTCTCTCTCTCTCTCTCTCTCTCTCTCTCTCTCTCTCTCTCTCTCTCTCTCTCTCTCTCTCTCTCTCTCTCTCTCTCTCTCTCTCTCTGTTGTGACATGTCCATATTGTAGAAGGTAAGTTCTTCAGTTTAGAAATCTATAATCAACTCATGAACTCTATGGATTAACTCTCTTTTCTGTCTTCCTGTCATTATTTATCTATTAATGGGGTCAATTCTGTTAATAATTTTGTTATATTTATTATTGTTTAATTTTTAACTTAGTTTGTGATCCACACATTAGTTATAAAAACAAATACTGGATTGCTCTTTCTTGTGATTTTAAAAATCTGCTGTCCATCATTATTTACAATCATCATGCAGTTTTGCTGTAATACATTTGCTTTGTTTTGCATAATTTATGGTTAATTAAAGGCTATTTACACATTTTATGACTGTAAAGTCATATTTGCAGTAATTAATTTGTCTGTATCAATAATGATTTCATTAACGCTCGAGTCTCTTGTTTCCAGTTAAAAACATCTATTTAACATCTATTTTAGGTCATATTGTAACCCCAAATCAATATAAATAAATTTGCATTGTGGTTTTTAGGTCTGTCAGCACCCGAATACTCGTATGAGGGAGTGGGGCGCAGAGGCCATTACCTCCCTGATCAAAGCTGGACTCTCCTACAAACATGAGCCGCCACTCTCCCAGAACCTGGTAATCATTCGGGTCATCTACAGGAATCAGTTTCTGTGACTGTGATGAGTTGATTGGCCAGTGCGAAAAGACCTTTAACCAATCACCTTTCTTCCTCAGAGACTGCAGCTGCTCCTTTTAAACCCACTGAGGGAGCTGTCCAACGTTCTTCACACAGATATCAGACAGAAACAGCTGGAATGTGTCCTTCAGATCCTACAGAACCAAGGTGACAGTCTTGGTCCGGGATGGCCTCTGGTGCTAGGGGTCATTGGAGCGATTCGCAATGACCAGGGGTGAGATACACATATACACACACACAAACTTCCATCCTGGTTAAGACTGGTTTATGGTTAATGCAGCTTTAGAAGTCTTGATGGTTACACTAGTTAAGCAGCCTTGTGGAGACCAGCTAACAGAATTAAGGTGTGGTTAGTCAATGAGACTTACCAAAATAAGCAGGAAACAAGTTTTAAAACAAGTTTTGTTTTATACATTTACTAAGTCACGTCAATTGTTTGCTGTTCAACAGTGAATCCCTCATACGAACAGCCTTCCAGTGCCTGCAGTTGGTGGTGACCGACTTCCTACCCACAATGCCTTGCACCTGCCTCCAGATAGTGGTGGATGTAGCTGGCAGCTTTGGGCTTCAGAACCAAGAGCTAAATATTAGCCTGACATCCATAGGTTTGCTGGTGAGGAGCCTGTGTTGATATCTAAAGTATCTTAATATCGTGGTTTATATGGATTGGTGGACGGATTATTGATGGATGTGTTGATGTTTCCCCAGTGGAACATCTCGGACTACTTCTTCCAAAGAGGAGAAGCCATTACTGAAGAGCTGGAAAAGGAGGAAGCCCTGCTTGTGAAACAGGCCCAAGATAAAGGCGAACCTCTGAACAGACCCTTCCACCCAGCGCCGCCCTTTGACTGCCTGTGGTTGTGCCTGTATGCCAAACTGGGTGAGCTGTGCGTGGACCCGCGGCCGGCCGTGAGAAAAAGTGCCGGCCAGACGATGTTCTCCACCATTACGGCTCATGGAACGTTGCTGCAACCGTCGACTTGGAACATCGTAGTTTGGAAGGTACAGGGCCAAAGATCTCCTCAATCTTTGGTA
This sequence comes from Yasuhikotakia modesta, assembly GCA_036877545.1. NCBI lineage: Eukaryota > Metazoa > Chordata > Actinopteri > Cypriniformes > Botiidae > Yasuhikotakia > Yasuhikotakia modesta. The sequence continues at coordinate 44,082 of JBAJNP010001766.1, read as the reverse complement.
TTATTGATACTGTAGTTGAACCATCTAACCATCTAGTGTGCAATTATTAAAGTCCAAGCTATTGTTATTGTCATTCCACTATGTGTGAGATTATACAAAGGAACGAAATGTTTTGCCTCACATGACTAACTTAGACATAACTTGTTGAATAAGTAAGCTAACTATATATAATATATACACAGCACATAAATATTATAAACGTATGCTATAAACTTAACATACTTTGTAAACATTTAGAAATTCCTATGAGGTAATTTGTTCCTGCTAGAAAGAAAACACGTCTTCAATATTTACTTTACACTTTATTAGTTACTTGTCTGTATCTTTAACTCGGATTCAGTACTCATACAGTCAAAGCTAATTCTCTGTACTTATTTCTCTATAATGTGGTTCCGTAGGTTTTGTTTCATCTGCTAGACTGTGTGAGGAAGTCCTCCACCACAGCTGACAAGGAGAAGATCGAGTCAGGAGGCGGGAACATCCTCATCCACCACTCAAGAGACACAGCGGAGAAACAGTGGGCGGAGACATGGGTTCTTACGCTTGCAGGTGTAGCTCGTATCTTCAACACTAGGAGATACTTGCTGCAGCAGTTGGGTAAGTGTTAAGAAACGTTCATCTCTAAGTGGTGTTTCACAACTTGAGGTGTGACGTAAGATTTTCACCTCACATGCTTCTTCCAGGTGACTTCTTTAAAGCTTGGGAAGTCCTGTTGGACCACATTCAATCCGCGGCCCTCAGCAAAAACAATGAAGTTTCTCTCGCTGCTCTTAAAAGCTTCCAAGAGATCCTTCAACTTGTCACACCTGTCAAAGACTCTGATAAACCAGATGCTTTGGGTGCGATGGATGTTTCTGCCGTCCTCATGGAGTCTCTTCAAAGCTCTGGCCCTGGCAGACCCCTAGTCCGATCCGATTCTCTCGCTGAACGGTTAGCCCAACGCTATGGAGCCCAACTTCAGTTTCCTCCTCCTGGGGAGGAACAGGACGACTCCGCCCTATGGTGGTCAGCGTGGAACACCTGGTACCGGATAGGAACCGAGTGTACGCGACCCCCGAGTGGTGGAACAGATAAACTTGCGTTCGTTCCCAGTCAACCTTTCCTGACAGCATTGATACAGATTTTCCCTCCATTGTACCAGCACATTGCGGGTGGGTTCAGCATGGAAGACCTGAAGAAACTGGGTGTGATTCTCCACGGCGCCGTGTCGGTCCCCATAAGCTCTGACGCTTCACCATTCATCTTGCCCTCCTACACTGAGGCAGTGCTGACTAGTCTACAGGAGGCTGTGCTGACCAGCCTTGATGTTCTACAGAAGGTAGGAGAACGTTTGCACCTAGTTTAGAGTTTGTTGTTGGGTGGTTTATTGGTTCAATATATGTGTTTTTTCAATTAGATCACAATGTTTTAGTAAGTCCTGATCTTCTGGAATGTGTGGATGAGATGTTGTGTTTGTTTTCCAGGCGATTTGTGTAGGTTCTGAGAATCTTCAGGTCATGTATCCCGCTATATTCCAGCAACTTCTGCTCTTTGTGGAGTTTTCCTGCAAACCTCCTCAGTATGGAAAAATGGAGACCAAACACGTGGCTAATGCCAAATACAACCAGGTGAGCTTCTCTCCTAAGCTTCATCTGAGTGCCTCAATATTCTCCTGGCTTTAAGATGCATTATTTTAAGGGTATTCCTAGAACATTCAAAAATTTTGGACAGTTTATTTCTTTAAGAAACCTTAGAAATCATTTGCTGATTAAAACTGTTTTAGGTTTTCTTTGTGAAATTACTTCCTGTGTGTTGTCATAGTAGAAAGTCTGTGGATTATAAAATGTTATTTTGCTTTAATATTTTTGGGTCAGTTCAGTGGCTTTTTCTTTGTTTATTTGCATGATGTGTTTTAAGTTCATTTTATGAACTGAGACATCGGCTTTCTTCCAAAATCTAGTGATCAGTCTTGGCGTCTTCAGCCTGCAATCCATTGTTGCAATCCATTGTCAACTACCTTTTAAGGATGCATCCTATATGAAAAGATGGGCGGCAATTGAATTTCTGAGCTAACAATTTTGAATTTCTAAGCTAGCACATTTTTATCTTAGACATGGTTGCAATGCATTCTGGGATTGTCTTTATTCAGATCCAAGAATATCTTATAATCTATATATATCGTACAACGTCCCTTATATCTTAAGGTGGCCTATATTGCCCTAATAATGCTGTCTTTAAAGGCAGCTCAGTATGTTTTGGAATAGAGCTAATGTAAGACATTACATACAGTACTTGTCAAATCTAGTACATTTTAAGAACTATGCATTACTTGTACATCTGTGTTGTTCATCACAAATCCATATTTGTCATCTTGTGAAGTAGCTGTTGTTCGGTTGCAGTAGAAAACGTTTGTCTGATTTTCTCTTGTTCTGTTTTTGTACTTCATATGGATCCACTGTAGATCCAACTGTTTGCACCGGTGAGTTCTTCCTCTCCCTGCTGTCTTCATCTTCATCTGAAATCTCAAGAGTTCTGTTCCTCTCTGCAGCTTCATTCCAGTTAACAGCTCTGAAGACAAACATCTCGCATTCATATTCTTCTACATCAGTTGTTTATTTTCTGCCCATCACCCGTCAATGATGTAACACTGGAAATTTCAACCTTGGGAGTTTAGTCACTCTGCCTCTTTGAAAAAAAAAAAGCTATTGGGAATTGGCATGTGGAATATTTGAATTTCCGAGATGCTCTTCGGAATCCACGGATGTTCTCACCACAATTCCCGGTTCAGGATTCCAGCGCAGATTGATGGTGCACATCATCTCCTTATACCTGAATATTCAGGTCGGAGACTGGCATGCAAATTCCACTCGCCAATTCCCATTGGCCTTTAAAAAATGAAGCGGAGTCATTGTTCTCCCAAGGTCAAACCCATAATGTGATGTCATCAACACAAACTCTTGTTCCCTCAGTAAGGGAACAGAGGTTACAGCTGTAACCGAGACATTTTCTGTTCATTTCCATCAGCCTCACTTGCTCATTAATCTGACTGTCAAACGCTGATGTGTGTCTGTTACAGTGTGTTTGTCTCTACAGCTGTGTGGTGAAACATCGCAACCTACTAGTCTACTAGTCTCAAATCACACATTTTTTTCTACTCTGTAGCTTGTGACTTTTGAATGATTATGGTTTAAAAACAAAGGCTGTGTTTGGAATTGCGTTCTTGCATACTACTCTCACAGTTGTTGCAGTGTGTACTATGTTTACTGTTCACAGATTGTACATTTACTGTATGAAAAGATTGCCTTGGCAAACTATTAGATGAGTCACTGCACTTTGTCACAAAACTGAATGTAATAATGGATTTATTTCACGGTTAATACGTTTGACATCTCCTGCAAATCAGACCTGAATGTTCAGTATCTGTCTGTGGTAGATTTGACAAATATTCAGGCTTTTCTAAGCTTAGATTTTCTTCAAAATGTATTTATGTTCTCTCTCTTTGTATTACAGGCAGAGTGGGTTGCCTTAAACTATGTGCCGTTTGCCGAGCGATCGCTGGAGGTGCTGGTGGATCTGTACCACAAAACCGCCTGTCACAAAGCCGTTATTAATGAGAAAGTCCTGCAAAACATCATCAGGGTATTTTTGCATTCTGACATCATAGTCTCACTCCTATAAAACACCTCATTATACCAATATATCTAAAATTATCATCAACCATCATCGCCGCAGATATAAATAAAATGTCTTAATGGTGTTGTTTGTGTAATTACATGATATGTCCAATTTGACAGTTATTAAATACATTGAAATGTTCACTATAAAAATTGAATGCCGGTCTGCTAAGATGAATTCTGTGGTCTCTGCGTAGACTCTGAGGATTCCTCTGGGTCTGAAGTACGCGTGTCCTGCCGAGAGCACCTGGAAACTCGCAGTTTCCTCGCTGCTCAAAGTGCTTTCCATTGGACTCCCTGTTGCCCGGCAACAAGCATCCTCAGGCAAATTTGACACCATGTGGCCGGAGCTGGCAAACGCTTTTGAGGACTTTTTGTTTACCAAAAGGTTTACCAAAAACATCTGATTAAATACAAAAATCTCATAGTAAAATATTTAAAGCTAAAATCTATTTTTACTTCCTTGTTTTCTTGTATCTTTTTTTGTAGCACGCCTCCTGATAATCTGTCCATACAGGAGTTTCAGAGAAATGAAGCTGTAGATGTTGAGGTAATTTCATTATAATCTGACATTAGCTCCACACACTCAAATATTACTGTTATAAAGCCCATCTGGTCAAACACAGGGCTGTAAATCTTGTATAATTGCAGATAAATGCCAAGCAGATTTGTGGATACCGTTGGACCAATATGGTTTTTGTCTTTTAGTTTATTAACAGTCTTGTTGATTAACAAATGAGGTCATCACAACTATATTCAGTTCAGTTAAAATATGCAGATATGTGAGCAGTCAAGAATTTGTTTTTTATATTCATACAATTATATATAGTTCTATTTAATAAGCTATATCTTTTATTCCGCTAGGTGGTGCAGTTGATCAGCACAGAGATTTTACCATTTGCCAATTTCATACCCAAAGAGTTCGTAGGTCGTATCATGAGCATGTTGAATAAAGGATCCATCCACTCTCAGTCATCGTCATTTACAGGTACAGAGTCAAATAAAGGACAAAAAGAATAAAAAAAGACATGGTCTGTACACCAGTGAAAAGTTTTTATTTAAAGACTTAAATTTAAGTAATCACTCAGCTTTCAGTCTGATTCACATTTGTACATATGTACATGCATCAGACTGCACATAGTCCTGATTTAGTCAGTTTGATGAGAAACAGGAAGTGCCCCCTCTCCCCCCCTTGCAGAGGCTGAGATGGACATACGTATGCGGGAGGATTTCTCAAAGGTGTGTTTTGAGACCCTGCTGCAGTTCTCCTTCAGTAATAAAGTCTCGACGCCACAGGAGGGCTACATCTCCCGCATGGCACTTTCGGTGCTTCTACAGAGGGCACAGGATGTGCTCAGACGGTACGTGGACGACGAGGGGCTGAGCGGACGCTGCCCGCTGCCTAGGTGAGCACACACACACATACATACTCAAACACACACATTTACTCACACACATACACATATACATACTCACACACACACATACTCACACACACACACACACATACATACACACACACACACACACATACATACTCAAACACACACATTTACTCACACACACACACATACATACTCAAACACTAACACACAAGACTATTTCACTGAGTTCTTGTGTGTTACCGGGCGATAAAACTGTTACATGTTAAGTCTTTATTTCTCTTTTTAAATCTTTAGGCAACAAGTGACTGAGATCATCTTTGTTTTAAAAGCCATTAGTACACTCATGGATTCTCTCAAAAAGACACAACCAGAGAACGGTAAGTGCACTGTGTCTTTAAACTTTACCATAATCAGAAGCTTTAAAATTCTGCCCTTACGAAACACCTATTTTTGACTCTGCAAAGGTTATTTTCTGTTCTGTGTGTAACAGTCACCCACTTCATTTTACAAGCTTCTGAGCTGACTCGCCGGATGCCATTTTAAGGCATTGTTGCCATTTTAAGGCATCGTTGACACTTTGCAAGATAGATGTCCTGCATTTGAGGCCATTATTTAGTCCAGAGTGTTGCATCAGAAATAATTAAAACTTGCCTTTGATGTGTAATAATGTAATAATGTCAAACGGTGGTCAGAAAAGCATCTGTGGATTAAGAGATGTAGGTCTTGGCTCAATGCAGTGTCATTTTAACTCGTTTCTCTCTGTTCTCCATCTGTCAGTGGATGACAACACATGGGCTCAGGTGATCGCACTGTACCCCACGCTGGTGGAGTGCATCACCTGTTCATCTCCTGAGGTAAGCTCCGCCCTCAAAGATGCCCTGGGGCCATTTAAGGACTTCATGCAGCCGCCGGTCTCCAAAGTGCAGAACGGCGAATCGTGACTGAACGCTTCCTTTCCACCGCGATCATGAATGTGACTATTTCATACGCTATGCCCGAGAACTCGGACTCACTCCATCGTCATGACAAATGTCATGGTAACCATTGATTGACAGCTCCAAATCCCATTGTTCTAAGCTTCTAATGTGAGCTGATGATAGATTCTGATTGGCCGACTTTAATGATGTATTAACAGCTACATTAAATTTGCAGTGTTTGTTGTTTTTAATGTTTTCCCCCTCATGTACAGTGTTTGGTATGGTGTTAAAAATGTAATTAAATGTTATTAATTACATTTGGATTGGAAATGAGATCAAATTTGAAAATCGGAATGAAAAAAATCATAATAAATACATGAAGGATGGTCTTTTTTGTGAAATTTTCTCAACAGCAATGGATTTTATGCAAGATTTTACTGTAACATTCCATGTCATCTTTAGTCGCATTAAAAAGGGTTGAACCCATGTGTGTACAATAATAAATGCTACAGTTCTATGAACATTACAAATGTCTCAGTTCTCTGGTTATACATTTATTTTATTCCACAGTTCCAGCCAAGTAGTTCATTTAAAAGTTAATGTTTTGAAAATATGAATTTAAGTTTCATATTATTTAAACCTTTGAATATACAGTATCTGTGCAGGATTTGTATATAATGTATTATTATTACCAATTTTAACATTGCAATAATGAAAAACAAATAGAAGCATGAAATTATAACGTGTAAATAGTCAGTACATTTAATTTGGTAAATTTAGTCTTTATTTAGTATTTTAGGGTTAAACCCGTTTATGTTTGAGTTTCTTCAGAGTGGCTCTTTTCTGCCTGTCTAGGCAAACAGTTCTGCATTACAAAACGTAAAATGAGTTCACATGTATACTGGATATATGGCTCGTTTTTAAACTAGCAGTACAACAGATATTATCAATGCATGTCTAGTATTTATATCTGTAACTTTGGGGATATATTTTATGGACATTTATTTGACCTAATTTACAATCAATAACCAACATTTTCTTGCCAGATCGTCCCATTCGTCGCTCTTTTAAAATCTCGTGTGAACGGAGGACGGCGCCATATTAACGGAACCCTGCGGGGAAGGGCGTGGCTTCAATGGGGGTGTGTATGACGTGGGCGGTGTCCCTCTGACACCTCATTGGCTGCGCTCCCAGCCAATCGCGGAACAGCTGAAGGGAGTGTAGCCCGCTCACGAGTACTACTATCATTCACCTCGCGCTCTGCTCTGGCGTCGGATTGCGGCAGGAATTTTGGGATTCTTTTCAGCCCAGGTTCGGATCGTCTGCGGATCCACAAGGATTCGGCCGTGTACTGGCTGAGGTAGTAGTTTGTGCTGTTGGTTGGGATGTGACATTGCCCGTAATGGAGATGACTGCGCAAGCTACTCCCTTGCCAGTGCTGGTTACTCTCTTCCCACGCTGGAATTCGCTCTGGACTCCAGATCTTATGGAAAACGTGCTGAATTGAGTTTTTGTGCTTGTGTGTCTGTGTGATTTAATCCTGCTTTTAAATGTGAAATGTATTCTGATATGTAAATGTGTTCTTAATAGTAAGCTTGTTTGAAACGCAATAAATACTGCTTTTAAATTGCATTTTAATGTTGCTGTGATTTATAACGTGTGTTGTTTTTAATTTTTCTGAACGCTCATATAAAGATTGAATTGTACACGACTGGTCTTATGCCCTAGTTTCTTTCAGTAAAGTCCTGTGTTTTTGTCGAGCACAGCATAAAATCAGATATTGCCATTGGAAGCAAGACGGGTTGGGTTATTAATTTTAACAGAGGCTTGATTTTGCCCTTGGGAGGTGTAATACATGTAGGTCATACTCGACTGTTGCTATGAAGAGAGGTGTGACGTGGCTCCTTCTGCCCACTACGGTAGAATCATCGATCGTGACGTCACGAGGTACCTGTCACGCTTTTGACCAGTCAGTTAACGCACGTGCGTCATATACGGCTCTTTACAAACGACCAGGTGAATAAAACCCTGTGAAAGCAGTTCGTTTAATGTACACGTGGACGATTTGAATGATGCACGACATGGCGTATATGACGCGCCTCTGACGTCAGCCTGATGTAACCCAGATGTGTATGCGTGTGTGTCTTTTAAGTAATCATTTAGTCTGTCTGTCTGTATCATTTGTCTATAAATCCGTCTGTCCATGTGCATAATCCGATTCACATCTGTTGTACATGTAGGTGGTCACAGATTTCAAAGAGGAAGTACATGATTAGTGAGATAATGTGCCGACCTCATTCTATCTCTGAGTATCTCCTCTGTCTCCTCTGATCCTGATGCATGTAGGCTGAAGCCTTTCATGTAACACTGGGAGAATGTTCTGTGTTTCTGGGTTCATGAACTACAGATAAAGTTCAGATAGTGAAGTGCTGCTCATAAACTGATTCTGTACATATTCCAGATTAAATTCAAATCAGCTGCAGACGGAGAAATTGTACATGGAATATGTGAACTCTGTGTGCTTGGCTGGGAACCACATCTGTTGAGCCCATACATTTATCAAATGTATGAAAATAACAATCTTAGAGGAAAACAGAGAATTCATCATTTTCTCTGTTTGGGTTACATTTCATTTTGACAATGAATCTTCCAAAAGTTTTTTTTCCAAAGGTTATGTCTCAGGAATGTCATGATCAAGGATAGATCAGGATACACAACATTATGATCCATTAAATCTACTACATATCTTTCCCATCCTCACAGTTTTGGTCTGATCACAATGTAACAAGTTTTAATATATTGATTCAGTCATTGATTAATGCTTGAAAAAAATGTTAAGAAACACTTTGTCATTTTGCAAAGTTTTTAATGAGACGATTAAAATCTATGGACCATTTCAATAAGCAATCGAATGTTAATGGAGCTATACAAGTAGTTTATGAATCAATTTTTCCACAGTTCATGTCCGTAAACCTCTGAGAAAACGTTTCCTTAGTGAGCATGTGACGGCCTCGCAGTGTCGTCCACCCACACAACGCTGAAGAGTGTTAGAACGCAGCCCAAGCCCACAACACTCACACACACAACACAACACACACACATACACACACAGATGGATCTCTGTCCAAATGACTCTTGTGTTGGTCACACTCAGGTTGTGGTGACCAGATGGCTGCTCGTGGGGAGTTTGTGTGTTTGTATGTGTGTGGACCAGAACTTCCCAACACCATCACAGCGGGTTTGTGCTGTAGAGGAGGAAGGTGCCACTGTGAACACGATCCGAGTTCCTCATCCTCCACACAGGAGCTCTAGAGAACAGACTGCAGGTGGGTTCATTTGTGACTGCGTATAAAAATTAAAACAGACAGTGACTGCAAATAAGACGTCTTCCAGACGCACAAGATATCTTGTGATGCTCGTCCTCGTACGATTCTAAAACTCCTGACGGACACCCAGAAATCTTAGTTTTTGTCAAAGATAATAGCTTTGTTTTAAACATCTATTACAAAGACTACAAATAGAAAACAAAACATTGTTTCACCGCTTTAAAAAACAAATAAGAAAACATATTGAATACATACACTACAAAACAAATAAACACACAACAAAATCAAACATCTATTAGATTGTGGGTTCTTTCATAAAGATCTACCTCAACAAACAAACGCAGCTTAGGCTCACAATTTTACTGACTATCTGACAACACATAGTGTGTGTGTCATTTGTGGAACTACAAAATAAAGACTAGTCCTTTCTAAAGGTAAAGATGAAATAAATCATTTCATAAAAACTAAAACTGAAATAACAATGAACCAAAAATAAAACAATTATACTATGCTAACCTCAGTATTTAAGCTTCTATCATATTTGTTTCAAGACCAGACAACATAATGTATTGCATCATCAATTGTGGCCAATCGGTTAGTCAGACCAGAGGGTCGCCGGTTCGATTCCCTAAGCTGACAGGAAATAACTGAACAGTGAATGACTGCCTGCGGTCCTAGGTGTGTGTATATGACTCACTACTTCAGTGTGTATGTGTGTGTGTGTGTGTGTGTGTGTGTGTACAGGATGAGGTAAATGCATAAGGACAAATTCCATCACTAGACTTGGCCTGCACGTCACTTAACATTTAACTTTAGTTATGGCAAATATACAAAGCACAGGTGGAACAAACCAAACAGTCATATTTCAAATATCTTTCCATACGCAGTAACCTGGAATAATTCAGTCAAACAGGATACACAAACTTCAGCTATATTTGCTTTGATTTTTGTGGAATGCAAAAAGAAAAAACGCAAAATAAACACATTAAGAGGATAAATTAATATCCTGAGTCAAAAAACAAAACATGGTCGGTTCCGCCTAGCTGCCAAATGAGTTTTCTGTGGATAAACAAACTGTGGAGGGTGTACATCTGTCCACAGGGAACTTCAAATAACTTCAGAGCCTCCTGGAGTCATTGTGCAAACGTATAACTTATACCCCAATACCACCAACACAGAAGTTCGGAATATCGTTGTGGGTCTTCAAAGCAGTCATCCACTTTAACTAGGTTAAAAAGCAAATAGTCAAAATGATTTTCTAACTGAGGTCAAACACACAGCAGCATCTTTCAAATCCAGCAGACCACGGTGCGACCATAAAGGTTGGGGTATAAACGGATTTGGCTGCATTCATTTGGCACCCTGCCTCCTGATTGGTCAGCTTGGCTGGGGTTGTGTATTGCTGTGCATCAGAGGAATTATGAACACTGAGATGTCGTCTCCAGATCCCAGTCTGTCTCCAGCTATCCTCCAACCTCGGTCCCTCAGAACACCTCTGGCTTTCATGACCAGGTCTTGAGCGGCCATGGTGTACCTGAAAAATGACCGAATGAACAATGTTTCTCTGAAGTAAGAATAGATTTCTCACAAATGGAAAAATTTTACCTCTCTTTTCCCAAACACCAATAGTTCATATTGACCACATCAAAACTGAGCAAAATTTAGAACTAACAGAACGAACATATCTTAAGCAACGGCACACAACAGCGATAATTTACTTAGATTTACTACATGGTTACACTACTCAATATATACCATTACAAACCTTAATTCAACATATTTTAAACCAAATGCTCATGTATATTAAAAAAGACTGTTTTTGTGGCGTGTAAGTGGCTGTTTGTCAAAGCTTAACCAACACAGATAAACCTGCCTGTGTTGGTCATCAGGGTCACAGTTTCCAAGGAAACCAGAGACCGCCTCAGCCACTTCCTGATTGGACAGCACATCCCAGAGCCCATCTGTAGCCAGGATCATGACATCATCAGCGCCATGTTCATAATGTGAGAGGTTATACACCTTTACCTGTGAAATTACAACATTGATTCATTAGTTACAACAGCTCAACTTTGATAACATTATATCAGAAAATACATAGAATACATGCTAATGATAATGTACTTTAATGAGATACAATGAAGTAAAACAGTATGTTCTGATTATTTAAGTGGTGCTGTATACAGTGGCCAGTGGTCTGACAGACCACAGGGGTCTTTAAATAACATTAAATCATTCTTTAAATTAAATTTACATTCGGCTTTCTGTAGATGTTGCGATACTGTTGTATTATGACACACTTCTATTTACCATCACCAGTAACATTCTCTAAACGTTAACAAATACTAAACCGAAGTGCTGAGGATCTGACAGGAAGTCACTGGCCATTAATTTATAGAATTTTATTTATGTCTCATCCAATCAGATATCAGAGTTTGAACTGTTTGTTTTATAATCACTGATATGCACAACACTAGTCAAACATTATGCTTACAATTGAATGTAATGTAATTTAATGTAATTTAATTATTTAACAATCTTTTGTGTCACAATTGATTTTAATACTTGAATATTTAATAAATGAAGTTACAATACAAACATTCCCGTTTCAAATGCTGGTGTTCACATTGAACCCCACTGTTGACACTCAACAGTCTGTAAAACACGGTCTGATGAAATCCAGTCGTGTTCTGTCTGCAGTCACACCGTCTGCAGGATCTAACAGGCTTACAGTGTCTGTGAGACCATGTCTTAAAGAAAACCTTCCACAACACACACTGAAGATTCGTCTCAGCCCGCCCACATGCACGCATGACTAAAGCAGCTGGCTACTAGCTTGTGTGTTCATGTATTTTTACCACGGTTACAGGGTGGCGTTGGGCATAAAACATGCATATCAATGTTCAATCGGCTTATTAAAGCTGAAGTGGGTGTTTTATGGACATTAAAATACATTCCCATCACAACTAAAACTATTGGGTTGATTGTAAACAAACCAGAGATATTAACAAACCACACCAACAAACCAGACCAACAAACCAGAAATATTATTTTTATATGACTGTTTATGCGCTAAAAATATAAAATGTTCTCCAATGTTCTCTGTTCACTGTTCTCCTCAGTGACCCAGCCTCGACCTTTCACCTAACAGCCAGTGTTTGTGCAACAGACAGGAAATGAGTGATTTGACCTTACCACAACCCCACAGCACACCGCATGCATAGTTTACATAGTTCTACACATTACACAAGCGCACAATGAGGGAAAAGTGCATCGAGGAAGAGGACGGATAAGAGGAAGAGATCAAAGCAAAGCTATAACGGGCGAAAAAACTCAGCGAAGGTAGAGACAGCTGAACCGTGGCTGAACTCTACACAGTGTGTGAATTAAAGATCAAGAGAGCTTTAGAAGATTTGAGAACGCAGCCGAGAGGAGGGGAGAGACTCTTGTCACTGGGGGAGATGTCTGTACTGCTTTAAGACCAGAACTTTAGTTTGAGGGCAGCAAGAGCCAAGAATTACTGAAGAAAAGATGAAAAAGTGCTGTGGTGCTACCATGCTAAAGCTGCTAGCAGACTGTAATAACTAGGTCATCTGATATATATACACACACGCACACACAGATATATATTTACATACATATATACATATATATGAGATGTATATATGTAGAAATATATATACAGTATATATATAAATATATACACACAATATGGCACTTAAAGAATATCGTATTCGTATATGAATGGTAACCATATGTTCATTCAAGACACTTTAAGGAAAGAACTGCATGTCCAAAAGCCACACGATTGTCCTTGTATATCTAGAAAAGGACATGCTAATACTATGGTACCACCACAAAAAAACAACAACCGTATTATCATAGTGTCTTGTGTAATTTACTCATAGGACAATGGTAATTTATGGCACTGTTCTGTAAGCGAATTATATAGCGATATATTATGTAACCCATAATACTGAAGTGTGTGAAGTTAACTGAAGACGTTTGACCTCTGGAGAACAGGAGAGAAACGGTTTAATAGAGATGTCCGAGTCGTGAACCTTCAGGTCGTGGTCGCCCAGCCCACGCGTGATGCCGATAGTAGCCAGAACACGAGCCTGTACAGCACAAACATACAATTTCATATCAGTTATACTAGTTATATGCTAGTCATAATAACACATATAACAACATAGAAAACAGTGTGATATGACTCATGTCCAAATAAACTTATCCACAAATAATTGTGGATAATTGACATTTTAATTATCGGTTAGTATCATTTTTCTGCGTTTGTTGGTGACGTCAGCTGAAAAAATGTGGAAGGGGAAGTTAAATTTGCATAAAAGGTTTTTAGCATAATATGCACTGATGAATCATTTACTACAAACAAACATGAAGTAAACGGAGTCAATTTTGAGCTGCGTATTTCTTTGATCAAGCAGCGCTAGGTTTTCTCCTATAAACCTCCAGAGAGAGAGAGATTTGTCTATAGTAACAGGGAGAGACTCGTTCACAGAATGCCTGAGACAGTTCATACTGCCTGCTGGTTGAGAACAGCCCCTGCTGATTAATAATACACATGCCCCGAACCGTCTGTTTCTCAGACTCTCATTTCTACACGCCATGGTGTTGTTTGATATCTGCTTTCCTCCAGCCTCCCATGGACAGCTGAGACAGATCATCACAACTTTATCAAACCAGAAGCAAGCCGGGACCTTCTCTGAGCTAACTGGAGGCCAGTTTCCCGGGTTTATTTACTGAAGGACGGCACAGAAAACTGATCTCAGTTCAGTGCAAATGGTCAACGCTTGCTAACACTGTTAGAACTGCATAGACTAAGCTGGGGAAAATAATAGGTTTATACATTATATAAAAATATGTATGTAGGACAAAATGTATTAGCTGGAGTGTGAGGTCAATGCCAGGGTTTTCAGAGGAATTTTTGGTGTGTTGCTAAGCGATTACTAGGTTATTCTATATCTGCTAGAATGATGGACAAAGTACCAATAAGAATAAAACTAGTAAATTTTGACTTTTACCAGCTATTAAAAAGTAATCACTGAGACCACAGTCACCTGAAAGTGATCAAAGACAAAGTTGCAAGTTTCTATGCAAGTTTCTCACATAAGAACATTTAAGGTCTCACAGCACAATTAGTTCTAAACATCAGATTTTACATCATACAGATTATTTTTCGGCCCTTAAAGGTCCTCTGATGTTTTTAAAGCTGAGTTTTTTTAGACTGAAACCAGCTTGTGATAATCTGTATTAAAACAACTGCATGTTTGTTTTACACTTTGTAATTCAATGTAAAGACATGAACCCACATTTGTGACACATTTTGTATTAAAATGGAATCTTCAGTTAGAAAAAATAATACATACTGTAACAGGATTTGTGCAGAAGACAACTGCAGACAAGCTGGGCATTCTACTGTAAATGTTGTTGGGCTGTAAAGCATGAATATATTTGATTGCACTTACCTTTTTTCCTTCACCATATATGAGAGGAAACTTCAGATCTTCCTCCTGCACCGTTTTATACGCCCTGAGCAAAACAACACAAACATGAAACAGGTACTGAAACATTGAGATGAAAGTTCAGCGTGTTTGTTGCTTGAAACTTCTTGCAGAGCTTCAAACATACTGGGTATTTTCGTATCTGAGCACAGTTTGAGAAATTGTTAAGATGCAGGTGAGATTTCTAGGGTCTTTTTCTCAAGGAAAAAGATGTGAGAAACAGGAGACATCTGAGGTATGTCTCCTATGGAAACCTGAGGCCTGTGTTTGGTGTGAGAAGTTGTGTAGCTTCAGAGAACTCACCATCCGTTCATAGTGAAGTCTCTGTACAGAATTCTCTTCCCCACTTCTTTCTTTGTGACTCTTCTAGGAAACTCCAAGTTTGTGAACTCGTTTCCTAAGAGGGAAGGCTGAAGATGAGCCTGGAGAGAACAGCAAAAAAAAAAAACATTTAGGGAAAATGCTGGAATCTTGCTTTTGTTAAACCGTAAACATCTAATGATGTTAAAACAAGTTTCCAGGAAAATGTAATATGAGTTTGTTGTGGCATCAGACGCGTGTTTCACAGTTCTTGAGTTTATTAAGAAATAAATCATACAAACTTAAATACAAGTTGTAAGTTAGTGTCACTAGAAATTACACAGGAACAAACATGCTTGATTTATGTTTGATTATTCTCACCAGGAACTGAAGTCTCTGGCGTTCGGTTTCTGGAGTAAAAGAATTAGACATGGGGATAATCTCTCCTCCGCGGATGATGAGAGCTCTTACAAACAAAACAACAGAACAGAGTAAGTTTAACTTACACAATGTCAACGTCTAGACCTGCTATTTAAATAAAGTTGATTTAAACGGCACATCACCATTATAAAAATCATTCCAAATTCAACATATACAATATTTGTAATTGTAGCATATTGGCATTAGTGTGTAAACCTCACCTGCTGTCACCGGCATTCGCCACATACAGTTTCTCCAACAGACACATCACCACAAGCGCAGTACATCCTCCAGAGACTGAATACACACATCTCTCTCTGGCTATATGTGAATCCTGAAGATATTTAAACATGTAGATGCTGTTTAATACACTTATAAAGTTAAGTCTATGACTGGATAGATGGACAGATGTATAAATTAAGACAAACACACAATTTATAAAATGAAAGCTTAGTATTATAGGATCTTTGCGTGCCATCTAGTGTCCATGTGCGTGTATTACTACAGTTAAGAGCCTGACGTCCGATTGGATGTTCTGAGTAAGAGACGCAACATTTATTACATCACATTACATTACATTACTATACTATACTATACTATACTATGCTATACTGTGTTATGTTATGTTGTGATGTTATACTATTGGTTGAAAATTTAATCAAGATACACACCAGCTTTTGCACATTTATATGACTTTAAAAATATATTATGTGACTTGCAAAAGTGACAACATTAATAAAGTGATTTGTCCTTAAGATGCAATAATATAAAAAGTATGATAAAGTTTCAACATCTGTTAGTAAGGAGAGAAAGAGAAAGAACTGAAAGAGAGAGAGAGAGAGAGAGAGAGAGAGAGAGTGAGTATGTAACACCATGCAGCGTAGTGTGAAAGCACTTTAACACCCACCATCTCTTTGAAGGCGTTCTCAATCGCTCCCACCACTAGACTCTCCTGTTTGATTTTCTTCTCCATGAAAAACCGGGGGGCCATGGTGTTAGGGGACCCCGGAGCCCCTACAGCCCCTCGGAGAGAAGCCGCCCTGGACAGCCCCCGCTGGGAGCATCCAGCAGCAGGGTGGAGGTGATGTAAGGTGTTCTCCTCCCCCAGGCAGGTGGGCGGCTGTAGGGACGGGTTCTGCAGGATGTCCAGCACCTCCTGGAGTTGCTCCTCAATGTGGAGGTGAAGGAACTTGGATGCGAAGATGGCAGCACCAGAACCTCCATGACCATCAAACAGACCCCAGTAGTGGAAGTGCAGTTCTTTCACCTCCTAAAAACACAGACCCACATAAACATCAACATGCTAGGCTAGTCAGAAAACTATAAAATGAACTCTGACACATATTGCAATATTCTTCATAATTTTCTTCATATTTCATATTGCAAGTTACTAAAACACCTTGATACAACTTTGTCTGTGTTCTTGTTTTCTTGTTTATTTTCTTTGCTCATGCTAACCAATGAGCAAAGTATTTTATAACTGTGTGTTCAAATGTTTGCCTTCCTGTGTGAACAGCCCATAACAATATGGATCAAGACGGAAATCAAGAGAAACGCTAATATGTTGGTGGAGAAATTTCTCACTGTGCTCTCAATGGTCTCCAGAACATCTGTGCTGGGCAGGGAGGAGCGCCTCCTGCTGGTGGGGGTGTAACTGGGGCTGGAGGGGTCTGCGGGTCTTTTCCTGAGCTCCACCACCTCACAGCACGCCTGGTCCTCGTTCAGCACACTCTTACCTGCATTGATCACTCTGCAGTAGAAACACAGATGGTGTCATTATTGTTCCTCTAAGTATTTTAATATGGCTGGTATGAAATACATATTTACTTGAACGCAATGAGACTTAAGGGCAGACTGGGCTATTTTTTCTAGAAACATGTTTGTTATGCTGGTTGACTATCTTCACATCCTGAGAGCAAGTGGTCTAAAATATGCATAGCTAATATGCATATACATATTTATCCTATATGGGGAAGGCAGAGGATTATAAAAAATGTTCATCCAATCATTGGATTTGGTCCGAATGCAATTATAGGATGCCCTACCTGCCTGTCAAACTATCTACGCATTAATGTGTTGGAGGAGGCGTGGCTTTGGAGAGCGTCTCTGAAGGGAGGGTGGGTTTTTATGCTATCAAAGCTAGTTTGCTATTGCTAACCTCTCTGAAAATGACCCTAGCTTTAAGGGCAGTCAGTCAGGAGTTATATGATACTAACAGAGATACTAATAATCTCTCTGAAGCAAGGCATCTCTCCCAGATACACAATGGCGATAGTTTATAGATTCATCTTGCTTGCATTTGATCCTACAAACTTTCGGTTACTAGCCCAGGTGAATCTTCAACCAGACCTGCTGGCAACCAGACAACAGGGGTTTCCATGGCAACTAGATTCTTTAGCCTCCTAAGTTTGAGGATCTCCTTGGATCCAAAACTACAATTTAGGGTAACGTGGGAAAGCTAAACTTTGATCACAGTAAACTGCAGATTCAAAGTCCTTTAAGGTTCTGCATGTTTGTTTACAGTCATTTAACTGGTTAATACTCTACTACCCCAGTTAAACAACAACCTCATTTCATCAATAGATCTAGCCAAACTCATCAGCCGTGGACATGAACCATGCAGAGCACAGGACCCAGAGGAACGCAAATATCTGCTGAGACTGAAAATGTTCTTGTGCTGTTATATTATTACAGTTGAGGTGGGTCACAAGACTGGGCGGAGACTCCCATGAATCTCAGTTCTGCAGAACTAGATGTACAGTAAGGGAAGTGAGTGACCTAAACTCTGAGCTTCTCGTATCAGGGAACTAAGCATTCATATTTTTGAGATATTGCACTATAGGAAATGTCCTACAAAGGGTTTTTGAACCACCCAACACACTGTATCACTGACACGGTTGGCTATTATTTACTGTAACTGAACAACATGCTAAAATATTTTCAGGTGTTAAACAAGACAGCATGAGACACAATGTGCATTACATAGCTGAAACCTTGTTTTAATTTGCTTAAATCACTATAAGATGTTTATAAACAAGCTGCAAACCAGACTGACAGACCAGTCCAGTAGATAATGGATTCTCTACGATGACATCAGGCAGACTTGAGGCAGCTGACATGCAGTAAGAGGACAGCGCTATATAATGAATATGGGGAGCAGATTCTCTGACAACTTCTTTCCTGTAAGAGCTTTAAACGGGTAGAAACACCAAACCCGTTAAGCTGGTTTAGGCTGTTTATATTTTTTTAGAATGGGAACTGTAATTATAATAAGAAGTTTCACATGATCATGGTATTCATGCGGACAATGTGCCCTGGCATGAAATTAGCATGGATGTGTCACACCTTACTGTGCATTATGATCTCTGTTATTTATGACAACGTAAATGTGATTATTATTATTAATATAATAGTCATTATTATAAGAGACAGAAACAACTGCAGCATCCGCTTATGTGACGCACAGCTGGAAACAGCGCGCGTCCGCGAACCGAGCCCATCCGTACTCACTCTGCGTATCCGGTGGCCCACGGCAGCTTCATCTCCTTCAAGATGACGATGGGCCGTGAGATATGATCCGCCGAACACTCAACCTCATCCGGAGACAGCGCGAGGAAATCTGGCCTGCTGTACCGGAACCGGAGCGGCAGGTCTGGGAGATCCGGGTGGTTCTCCTCTCCGCCAGCGTTTGAAGCCATGATGCCGCCGACGATGCTGGAGACGGCCGATCTCACGCGTGTGATCATGATGGGGTGTGTGTCCCTGCCTGCGCGCAAACACGCATTAGACGCCGGCGTTTAAACGCAACGCAGCCTGCTGCTAATACACCTTCATTCACAACACACACACAAACGCACGCGCGCGCGTCATGTGACACGCTGCTGCGGGTCAATGCGATACACTCGAGTTCAACTTTGTTACTCTGTGTCGCAGTTATATCATATATCAAAATGACCAAATTTAGTTGAAATTGTACATTTTTAACATTTAATCTTAAAAATGCAAATCCATATTCATACACATCACTATGGGATACGCTCCTATCTCATAGGCAAACGTTTTAAATAATGAACTTGTTATTTAGAGATTTGTTCCTTCCTTGTTTTTACAGGTATAGCTTGCATGTGGAAGACTTTACTTATTTGTTTAACTTTAGTTCCAGTCATTAATGCTAATTCCACTTCATGTTTTTCAATTTCCCGTTTTCTATCATTTAAAATCATACCACGTATTGAATATATTCCATTTGTTTTCCTTTCTATTCTATTTGTATAACTGAACTAGTGTAACTAAAACTTTTCTATACTTTGCAACAATGCACAATTCACAAATAAACAAACCGGAACCTTGTTACAGCGTTTGTTAAAGAAAGTTTGTTTTCATTTATTTAACATTTAACACAATAACATTTAACACAAATCTCTCAAGCACAGCAGCTGTTAAACGGATTTCAGATGTGATAGGATTTGTATTAATGCGTTTATCTCTTATCACAGGATCCACCTTAAATCCATGTCAACGATCAAAGTAACGCAGATTGAATTAAAGGACTCACACTGAAATAACAATTATTTTCTGTTCCAAATCTCATGATCATATTTTTTTCCAGATCATAAAGTTATTTTTGTCCTGTGTAGAGATTATTTATCAAGTTAAAAATTATTTTAAATATTTAATATCTCATTTAAAGATATTAAACCTACAAAGACCTTTTCTCTTCTTTAAATAAAAGACAAACTCAAAAACACCTTAATATATAACGCATTAAACAAATGATATGCGTTGTATGCGCACACATCGTTTTTTTTTTTAGTTGAATAGAAAGTTATAAAAAGAGATATATGACCATTTTTCTTTTGTGTTTTAAGAGAAATTGGTAAGCAAATAAGTTTCCAATTTTCATTTTTGGTTGAACAGTTTCTTTAAACCGCTGTTATGTGTCAAGTAGCCACCAGAGGTCGCTACGAACAAACGTCCCACAGTCGGTACAGCCAACGAGTGGCGTGATCGTCCCGTGCCTTTATACCCACGCAGATCTGCGTAGATGAATTGCGTGGCAGTTTCACGCTCTGGGCCTCTCGACGCTGCAGAAGCTGGTGCTGATGTACTGATGTAAGGTTTATGAACCGAGCAGCGCCGAAAGCATCAGCTGTCTTTCAAATACTGCGATTATGAACAGCCTGCGAGCTGGATTTAAGATTTGACTTGAGACATTTGTTACTTTTATTGGTTTCTGGTCCGCTCGGTCCTGTCTGCTGCGGAAGCGCGTGTTAACACCCCGAGCTGCCGCTGAGACGCTCCGACGGCCTGTGTTTGCTGTTGCTTAACATGTTCTGGAAATCTGTGCAAATTCCTTCTGGTTGTTTTGGATGGATTAATGTTTATTAAAAAGAAACAAATCATATCTACTGCAGAGTCTGTCTCTTGGATATTTAATATTTTGGAAGCTGTAACTTACTGAAGAACGTCAAAAAAACTCCAGCCCTAAATCTTATAATATTATGAGATATGACCCAGATCTCAGTCTATACGATTTTTATCACCCACAATGGAAATTGTATGTCTGTAATTGAAGTCACTTATAAAAGTAATATCACACCTTTATCACGGTACATGAATATGGCAGTTATTCAATACTGTAATATCTATCAAAGTACCATTTAAAACCATCACCGTATTGTCATCTAATGTCATTTAAAACATCACCGTTGCGCCGTACAGTACTGTGAGGGATACAGAATGTATAATACACTCATGCTGTGGTAACTGTGTAGTATATTAATACGTTAATATATCTTTTCTCATCACTATAAAATCTCTCTATCTTTTATAAGATGTCACAGTGAGCTGGCTGACCACACAGTAAAATTCCTTACGGTTTTCCTCAGTCCATCTGGAAAGAATTAATCATTGCTCAGAAGTTGATCCTCTTAAACTGATCCAAGATCAGCTACCCTAAGCCAGACTGTCATTCATGCTCAGTGGAAACTGATCCACAATCAGAAGAAATGTCTATCGACAAATACTCATTAAGCTCCTCTGATCCCGTGTCAGTGAGCAGATAGTTTCAAAGGGTGGCATTTCTCAGACCTGAGGGGACTGGAAATGTCAGCCTGTCGTGTGTTTGGAGACTGGATTGCTGCTTGGAGATGATTTAAAACATTCTGCAGTGGGTCACAGACATTTAATTGTTAGTGATATCTTCACAGGTTTATTAACACACAAAATACAAAGACTGCAATGGGAATATTTTACTGCACAGTTTGCAGTGATGGTTTGTAGTCTATGAGACGCTAACGTCCGGATGTGTCTAACCTCAAGGTTGTTACAGCTTCAGACAGGCCCTTTAAAATAAACAATGATTTCAATAATTGTACACAGCTTTGACCCTAAACCTCACCCCTGCAAAAGACACACTCCATGTACAGACCAGAACATCACAGACACTTGGGGGTGGATCTTATTTAACAGATTATTAATCTAGAACAACCACCTAGCAACATGTTTAAAGACCCTCAGAACCCAGTACCTGAAAGATTCTCTTGAATATATTTACATAAATTAAACTATATAAATATGCTAATCATTCTTCAATGTGGTGTACAATAACCTCAGCATTATTTTATAACAATGCTTCTTTCTACTTTAAAAGTTACAAGTCAACCTTACCAAACAAAGTTAAACATTTTTACCCAAATAAAGTCTTGACTTTACATGTAATTCTCTTTGTAGCTACAATCTGTAATTTGACTTGTCTATCGCCATCTCTGTTTTGAATCATACAACTGCAAATTGATCATTACTTTAAGTTTGCGATTGTGAATAAAGTTAAGCTGTTTTGAACGCTGATGTTATGAAATATAATTCATTTATTTACATTTTTAACCCAAAAGGTTACACATTGCAGCTTTAAACATAAATTGTCCAGCATTGTGTTTTGTATTAAAAAACGGGCATTCAGTTAGTTTATCAATCTTTACATGATCTGCTCAAGCAATAAATTGTAAATTGTGGTTATTAATTCAACTCATCAGTCATATAATGGAAAAATTATTTAACCCTCCAGGCCTTTGAAGACAAGCAGGTTTTTAAATCTTTATTCACACTTCAGAGCATCAAAGAATGAATCATCCACAAACAGACCATGAGTCTGGTGTCCAAGCAACCTTTTTCTCTTTATAAAGAGACATCAGAAGTCCTTACAGCAAAAAATCATTAAAACAGTTTCTTGTTTTAAAAAGGTTTCCTCATCTGAGGTTTCCTGAAGTTTTAAAGCGAGTCTTGATGGAAAACAGCATCAGACATCAACATTCAGTGTGAGTACAAACAGCTTCTGTTGTTCCAGGTGTCATTTTGAAAACTGTGCAGAATGTCAGGTCAGTTTTTAACGGGTCATCTGTGACATCTTTTGACTTGAAGGAAATGTGATCTTGTGTACAAAGAAAATATTATAATTGGAATCGCTGCCACATATATTCTGATATTTGATTAATGATCGAAAAATTTTGCACATTTTTCCAATTCATTTTTTATCGTATTTCTGATTTAAACCAGATTAAAAATGCCAGATGTTGAATGTGATTTCAAGCTGTTGGACTCTTTACTCCAAAAATATACGATTTGACATAGACAAACATGTTTGCGTTTGACTAAAGGGTGATTTCGGAAGTCTGGAAAATCTTCATTTATCAGCTGTGGCCTGTTAAGTGCACTGGACAGTCATTTAACATATATAAAGGATATTTACATAAAGATGAGAGCGAGAGAGAAAGTTTCTCTTCTGTCTTCTGAAACTTACACTCAATCCATCATGTATGACCTGTAATGACCTTCTGAGCGTAACATTCAAAGCAGGATGATTAATGCATGTTTCCCATGACAACAGTTATATCGCACGGACACAGCAGGACTGAAGTAACAAGCCCACAGGCTGCTGTTATGAGTCGGAAGTTATAGGGAAGGAACTTTGGGAAACACTTTTATATGGAACTTCTGTTTGTCAACAGTGATGGTTACATAGGAAATGATCTGAGAACAGTCTTACTCTCTAAGCTTTTCAATTGTTTAGGTACAAAAATAAAGAACTTGGACATTAAAAGAATTATTTGATTGGTGCTTACTGTACCTATGAAACACAGTGACAGGTGTTCCGGGTGGTTTTCCGATGACACCCTAAAGTCATTTGACCATAAATCTCCCTATAAACTTACCTAGTAAATAAACCTGTTTTTTGTATACAGTCAGTACAATTCAATCACTGCACTGTAATGTTAAACCATAAGCTAATATCAAATCTGTTTAGTGTAAGATTTGTTTGACGATTTATCATTTGTTTTATCATTTGTCTTTTGGCTAGAAGAAGTTTAAATCAGTTTAAAGATGACAAATATTGCAAAAACACAAAAGCACAGAAACCAGATGAGCTTCATGCTGAAATTTAATACACAGCATTTTAAGCTAAAACACTTAGCATGAGCAAAAACAATTTGTCGCAAATGAATTACATAAAAGTACAAACACATGACAGTCCGTGTTGCAATGGGCTGATCTCAAATCAGTTCAAGAAGGATTGAGATTCTTTCCCAAACAAATGTCACATGTGGACGCAGGATTTTAACAAAGGAGTTTATATAAGTTTTGACTCATGTGTTGGTTTCATTTATTGTAAAACCTGTGCGTTCATACATGTGACTGTTCACATGCAGATGAAACAAATTCAGTCCTGTATCTTTTGTGACTGTTGACTACCAAAATTTTGAGAACTCAGAGGCCTGTTTTTAAGTCACTTAGTGAGACTGATAATATTTGACATTGTTTTGGAAACTAATAGCATTAGATTATGTGACATTAAATGTCGTATCATGAAAAAATGAATTTAATTAAAAATGAATGAAACAAATATTCAGGCTCAGTGAACTGTACCACTCATTATGATCCAGCAGCCTGTTGACACATAGATTCACACATATGGAACTTACCACAGCCACGTCAAACAAATTCGTCTGGAAACACTAAATGGAAAGGTGTCTGCTAGTACGAACGATTCATCTCCATTATGTCAAGACAGAGATTTAGTATTTAAAATCCAGATGTGAGTTCCTCACGCTGGTGAGACAGTATATTGGAGTTATGGATGTCTGCTAACAACAGCAGAGGTTTGCCAACATTGTTGCCAATTTCTCATTGGAGTGACGTCTGAAAATGCGACACCTACTTGTGTTGCATTACGTGCTGTGATCTGATGCGTTTCTGAACACAGCAATGCATCAAAACATGTTTGTGTGGCTAAAGAGTCACTTGTGTTCACATACAGAAAGTGTCAATGTACATGAACGTACAGCACAATGTTATTGTGTTGTAAAGGTGTGAACTGAAAACCTTTTGAGGAATGAAAGCAAACCTAAGGGGGAACCGGACTCCATCAACACCTGCTGTGACACATCACGGGCTTTCTTCAGAACTGTGACATTTTCTGTTCGGCCCGTTTCATCTCGGGTCATTCCTCCGATGTGGTGTCGACTCAAAGGATTGCTCGTCTCAGAAGAGCTGCAGGCTTTTTTTCAGCTGGAATAAGTGGAGAGAGAAAATTATACCTTCTTGCAATTTACACATTCCTAGAGTAAATCTTCCAGCGATGGGAGAGCAAAGAGAACATTTTAATTTGCCTTAGAACATCAGGATATATCAAGAATAATGCATAATTTAAACCTGTATAATGTGAATTGGACTTTAATCTTTCATTGTGAACAGAGGGGAAGCTGAAGTGGTTTAAGTACTATCCAACCCATCTTTCTGCTCTACTGGGCCGTTCTGGTGTGGATCTGGAATACATTAAGGTCAAAGGTGGCAAAAAGAGAATGTTACCATGGCAATGTGCAAATCTGATGTGAGAAGCCTCTCTCTTTCTGTCTCTCAAACACACACACACACACACTCACACACACACACTCACACACATACTAACCCTAACAGAAAACTTTCTGCATTTTTACAAGTAAAATTCTTTCTATTTTCACATTTTCTGTTTTTTTACCCAAGAGAACAAATTTGTGCCCAATTAAAAGTTTTAAGCAAATCCACTTATTATTTAATTTAAAGCATCATTTAGTATGTTTTTTTAAAGCCATTTGGTTTATGAGTACACAGGAAATGTTATACATATGCCATTATACACGTTTGTGTCCTCGTGAACCACATACGCCAGTACACACACACACAGAGACTGCAGCTGTCTCGTCTCAGGCTCATTGGTTAAGCAGAGAGGATATGTGCGTGAAACAAACAGGAAACTCTTAAGCTATTATGGGATGTTTGGACAGGGTCCTAGTAGGCGATTTGCATTGTGCAACTCAATAGCTCTCATATGAGGCATTGTATTGTGTAGCAGGACTTTATGTTCTAACAGAGAAGAAATATTTGCTTTACTTCCCTTCACAAAATTAAATAAATAAATAAATAAAATAACAACAGTAAGTTATTAGTGGAGGTTTAAACTCACACAAAACTCAAACAAACTTCCCTCAACCCTAAGTTTTAAATCTCAGCGGTAACTGTTACGGCTTTCCTGTAGTCGTTCCAACATGGTCCAGCATTTTGCAAGTTTGGAAAGCCCCGTGCAATGTTTCTCACCGTTCAGGAATGGCTATAATCTGTTATTGTCAAAATAAAAATAACAATAAAATGGCAGACAGATTCTGGAAGTTTCTTGGAAGCAGAGTAACTATTTATTTCTTTAATGTGATTTTACAGTAGAAACCATAACTTTGGTAACTATGGTGTTTTGGCAGAACCTCTGTTTACTCTGTAATTTATAAAGACCCTTTCAAGAAATAGCTGCGTTTGAATAATATAAAGCAATAAAGAAACATCTTGGTTGTAAAAACAGATGCAGAGCTAATATTTCTTGGTTTTATTTATTAGGTTTGGCACAATGATACACCGAGACATTCGTGAGAGGTGCAACACATTTAAATCTGGCAATAAAACTGTTTTTCTGTATTTAACTGTATTTTGAACAACCACAAGCAAATACAGACCAACTGATGTGATCATTTAAACTGTTAGCATTGGTGTTAGCATTGGTGTTAGCATTGGTGTGCATGCGTTTACAATTCTGTAATAATATGTACATCAAAATAGCTTTAACTGCTGTAATATCTCAGTATACGCACAAAATAATCGTAAAATCTCCTGAATAAAGCCCAAATCTCACACGAGAGCAGTGAAGATGTGCGGACACACGCAAACATTCATTTTTAGCTGTGATTTCTGCTGCTTTGTTCTCATTTATAAAATGTACATTTGCACAGACTGGATGTTAGAGTGTGTCAAAATACAAGCCAATTCCCATATTTTCATATGTGTAAAAACGGTCTTTAATATGGAAAAGTGCTTAACAGCATATCATGAATTTGATCTTTTCCTCATGGGAAATCTAAGCTATTTTGGCCATCCGCAATTCTCAGGTAAAGGATTTGGAAACGAATGCTGTTTATTTATATGGCATTTTTCAGAAAGCTCTGAACACTGAAAAAGCTGTGCACAATTACAAAATCATTGGCCATTTTTACACTTTACATATGGAATAGAAACGCAGGCACATTCTTGTGTATTAGTTTCTATGTGACATTTTATAAATGAGGCCCCAAAGCTCAATGCAAACCTTACAGGTAACAGCAACTTAACATATAAATACATAGTTAGCATAGCAAAATAACTTATTTTTAAACAGAAAGTTACAAAGCACACAAAACTCACAAAGTTTGTTCATGAACAATTATGGCACTGAATTATTTCCTATTTGATGTTAGACCCGAAACAAAACCAGTTGATTTATAAGACAAATGTGTCAAAGAGTCAAAAAACATCCGGTTTTTATATGGCAGGTACAAAATAACAACAGGTTTATCAGAATCCGCACCGTAGCATTTGATAAAGCCTGTGGTTTCCTGTGATTTATTTATTGAAACATTAATTTATGTTTTAAAACAGGTATGTTTTGGTTACAGTGAGAACCGCACACGTAACCGTGACTCTGGCTCCGATCCGAACAGCAGGTGTTTGTTTTACTGTGGCATAAGGGGCCAGAAACCAAAGCCAAAATAAATTGTATTTGGGTCGATGCTTATCAACGGAAATGCCTGACAGTTTTTACTATTGTACCACGTTCCCCAGAGAGATTTACTGTGTTTACAGTGTTCCCACTGTTTCGCAGATGAACAGGGTATAAGTTATCAGAGGATGGGCTATATTACCAATACAGTCATGGCCTTGGTGCAGAGCAGAGTATATTAATAATATATGCTAGCATTAAAAGTAAATGGACAACATTTTTCTCTTGAAAAAAGGAGAAAAGAGGAGAAACTTCTACTGAAGATGTATGTGAGATTTGAGGAGAAATCTCTACAATGTCTCAAAGTGTGCTTTGATTTACCAGGATACCAGATGATCTGAGCCATTGATTTTAACAGAGCTACATTTATATTATATAACTGTAATCAATACATTTGTGTCTTAGGAAAGCATCTGAGACGAACTGAGACATAAATGAAACATAATTATATTACATAATTATATTTATTTATTATATGTATTTATTATATCTATATATAAAAGTCTCACAAACAATAAAACGGAAACCTCTGAGCTATAATATTTATTCAGACTGTGTATTTTACACTTTTTATATAACAAATGCACTGACCAATCAGCATCCAGTACCGGAACGCCATAAACTCATGTCCTCATCGTGCTCCTGTGAGGTCATTCTTACCAAAGTGCTGATTAATAACATCACATTCCGAAGTTCGATTGCATCACGTTCCCGTCTGAGCCGTCCTGTCCAACTTTGGGGAATGTTCGAGCTCCTTCCAGGTGGAGGAGCTGCAGGTGGGGCTGCGGGTGGTGATTTTGGTGAGGAGCGTCGTCCTGCGTATGCTGCTGTCTGAATCTTCCTTCTTAAAGCTCTGAGGAATTTGGTGGCAGCAGGGGAAACAGTGGGCGAAGTCCTGCAGGAGATGTCCACTGAAGATCATGTAGATCCACGGGTTACAGCAGCTGTTGAGACTGGCAAGCAGCGCAGACAGAGTGACGGCCATATTTTCTGAGTCTAGAGAACACACACATGAAAATACACACGTGAGAAAGTCTGTCATTAAAGCTACAAATTATGAAAGGATTGCATTAGTGATTTTTAATCTAGACATGTATGACATGTATGCAGACGCTAATATTTGGCCAGTAATACATGCTTGCTGTCAGACATAATATAGAATGTGCAGTGTGTGTGTGTGTGTGTGTGTGTGTAGAAGTGATAATCTAGCATGAAAATCATAAGCGGTCCTCACAACTATGTCTTCTATGTCTTCTGTGTCATTACATTAACAAAATATTAATAGAATATAATGTTTTGTCTTATTTAATAACTTTACATGATAATAAAAGACACTAACCCTACTAACCCTCTGTCCATTATTACTCATCCAATTCTTCCACATAGAAGATCTTGCAAAACTTGGTGCAGGAAGGCTAAACACTTAATGATTAAATTATGATTTATATGTACTTACATTCTTACCTCTATACTTTTGCAAAGGCACTTTTGTACTGTAGTCAGATCATGTAAACTCTCGCTGTTAAAATGTGTCACTTATCACTTTTTACAGTGAATATGATCATTCAAACATTTCTGGTTTTTGATAACATATTAACTATGTTAAATATTACATAATTTTATTTGATGGTATGAACGTTATTAAATGTTATTAAATGTGCGACCCAATATATATTTATACTTACATATGAATATAAATATTTCTATCTGAATACACATTAACTGATATTTTGGTCATTCTTTGAGAACCTAATATTGTTAAAGTGATTTATGACAGTAAATAGGGTTACGACTTACCATCCCATTTAAAGTTTTTGTCCCAAACTGACCACATCTGCACGGTGAAAAACGGCGCCCAGCAGATGATATAAGCCAATACAATGACGAAAGTCATTTTCACGGTTCTTAACTTCGCTCTGGATATTGTAGTGACACTGCTAACCGAGTTCTTCCCAACCAGCCCGTTCTTACACGCGCCATCAGTCTTTTTGGTTTTATATCGGATGTTCTTCCTGATGCTGTGGCATATAAATCCATAGCAGGTCATCAATATAATGACTGGGACCAGGAAAATGCCCACGGTGATCCAGGTGATGTACGCCTGGACTCCCCACGGCTGGATAAAGTGCGCCCAGCAGTCGTAAACCTCTGAGCCCCTCTGGATCTCACTGAGGGAGAAGATGAAGTACTGGGGGGTGCTGAGGACCAGGCTGCCGATCCACGTGCCGCCGATCATGATGTGAGACCTCCTAGTGGACTGCTGGAGGGTCTTGAGAGGATGGCAGATGGCGATATATCGATCCAGTGTCATCATGACCATCATATACGTGGAGGCGAACATGCCCATCACCTGTAGGTGCTTCACGATCCTGCACAGAAAATCTGGGCCATAGAAACGGAAGGTTATTTCCCAGCACAGCTGTGGAAGGACTTGGAAAAACGCGACTACCAGGTCGGCCAGGCTGAGGTGTTTAATAAACAGATGCATACGTGAAGTCTTTTTCTTTGTGTTGTGTATGGCCACCAGGACGCTGCAGTTTCCGATTACCGCGATCACGAAGGTGACGCTCAGAACCGCGATCTCGATTTTGGCGACCTCTTCATCCCGACCGAACGGGTCGGTGGAATTGACGTGTTGGGTTGTGTTGCTAAAGTAACTCATTTTAAAGTGAACCAAAAAGTAGTCCAACTTGTTTTAAAGTGAAGTGCGCCAAAGACTCGCTTTTACGTGCGTAAATGGAGACGCCGGTGTCCTGGTGCGCGGTGATTCGTTCCAAAAGTACAACAGAACCGGACTCAGAGATGGTGTAGCCAGTGGTTACAGATCTCAGCTGGTGACCAAAAGGTTTGAAACTGAAACCTCACAGCTGGTGAATTATGAACTGTCACCATGTTGCTTCCGATGGACATCAGGAGAGCGTTTCTGATAAATATTTAGTTGTTTCTAATAGTTTGAATAAAGGAAAGATTTGCAAACTAGAGTGCAAACATTTACAAACGCTCTCCTTCACCGTCTCTGCTTCTGCCCAAAGCCAGTGAGCTTTTAAACCCGCGTCAGATTTCGCTCACCGTGCGTAACGCGCGCAGAGCCAAACCCACCAAACTGAATTCAGCTTATAGCGCGAACGTTCACATACAGTATTTACGGTTCTCCCACCCAACAGACAAGACCCTGGAGTCGCCCCCTTCTAATGTCTGCATTATGTTACTGGCACGTACTGCAGGGCTCTACAGCTTTGACACATTCCCACATAGTGCAGGTCATATACTGAGCCTGCATAAGTGTCATGAACCTGCCAAGAACATGTTCTCATAATCTTAACCCTCCTATAACCCTCAATTTAAAGACCTCAGCAATTTAAACCTCCAGAATAAGATTTTTACCCAAGCTTGTGTCAAGTACTTTGTTTATTTGTTGACTACCTAAATAGCCATTAAATAACAAAAAATGATGCCAACCATGCATTTAAACATTAAATGGGGTCAAATTGACCCCAAAGATAATAGGAGGGTACAAATAGTATTGAAAACTGAAAGTAGTTCACTTGGATGTAAAATGAAATTAGAAAAAAATAAAAATGAGAGTGAGTTTTTGTTTGTCTATCAGCCCATTTGACTAAACATTGTGTAAAGTTATAGCACTAAGAATGTCAAATAAGACAAAATATTAAAACCTAACATTTTATTGCTAAACGTTTTTTAATTTGTTTCTGATATCAGTGAACTCTTAACAAACACCCGTGAACTGGATTTAGCACTTATTTGTGTAAGGTTAGATCTAATTTAAACATCAATGTCAACATTTTAAAGTTGCTTGCTTTGCAAAAATCACACTGCAGAGTGTTGTGTGTGGTTGCCAGGGCATTGCTACACTGTTATTGCTGGTTGCTAGGTAGCTGCTCATTGCCACAAAGTAGTGCTTCATTTAATGTAGACACAGTGCTGATGAAAAATCATTATTTTTGTGAATTCATTCGATGCCATAAATGACAAAAGCTGGGCAGTTGTGTTAACGCAGACTATTCAGTTTTTACAGATGGGCAAGAAGAAAGCCAGCCAATAACATTAAACAATCCCTTCATGGCAGTTTGTATTAAATGAAATATTCATGTTTAATTTTGGCTCACTTCACTGTTTTCCTTTTTGTCCCAACAACATTAAACCTACTGCACCTTCTGTTGAGAATACTCTCTCTCTCTCTATCTCTCTCTCTCTCTCTCTCTCTCTCTCTCTCTCTCTCTCATACTTAGCTATGTAATATTATTAAATAGATACATTATTAAAATAGTCATTGTCATTGTCTTTATACTCTGGAAAACCTTTTTTGAAATTTTATAGTTGCATGCGTAAACTGCAGCTCAAAGGTTGTGGCTTCAATCCTAGGAAACATTACCGATAAAATGGATAACTTGAATCTAATGTAAGTCACTTTGGATAAAAGCAGTTGCTAGATGCTTAAATGTAAAACATTATTCAGTATGTTTATTAAGCTGTTAAATTACAAAGACAGTTATAAGTAGCACCATAAAGTAGGTTTACACAGTTTAAACTGGACAGTTTAAACTGGTCAAGAATTTCTCAGTGTAAGCGTTTGATTCTGTTCTGTTACTGACTGTAGTTTGGCAACACTTTATTGAAAGTTTCAACTAATCATATTTCCCCTTACCATCAAAAGAAAAACAAAATATATACTTTTATATAAATTAATCATTGTATTATTAATATAAGCAGTAAATACAATGCTGTAACTCTGCCAATGGCATTTTGACCTACAAATATGGGATATTATTTAAATTGTACAGTATGTACATTGTGTAAATTAAATTAAATTTTGTATGTTAATTTCAAAAACATGCTGTACTGAATTTACTTTATTCTGTATTGTAGATGCTGTACAAAATTAAAATATTGTTCTTTGTTTGCTTAGCAACGTGCTTCATTAAAAAAAAGAAAAAAATGTATTTATTAATATAATATAATGAATTTCTTTCTTTTGATTACAGTGTCAAATTTGGCCTGAACCTTAATGGTGAGTTTCTGACTCTAATTGGCATCAAACCTGAACAACAAGGTTCACAATAAGCTCTGATTAAAACGTGCTTCTTGGTAATGCGCTGCCGCGGTGCCGTAACATCTCTGATGATGGGAACCGCGACTGTCCCGCTGATACTGTATCCCAGCACACGCTCCATCTCTGTGAGGCTCCAGCAGAGATACTGAGAAGTTCTGCCCTGACCTGGATAATAAATCATTGCCAACACTTTTCATTGTCTGTCAAAACAGCCCAAAACTTCCCATCAGAACAGGAACACCAAACACAGACACTTTATTCCCAGGACAGGAACACATCCTGTGGTTTGACTCTGGATATAACGGGGAAGTCTGTGTTTGCCTTTTTGAGTGTGTGATTGTTTTAAAGGGCGAACCACAGATATCAGTTCCTGATGTTTGACTTGAGGACAAGTCCATTACGACTGCATGTCTCTCAGGGGGCTTTTATAAGTTTTATTAGTGGTATGTCCTCATACTTAAGGTTAAGATTTGAATACAGATCAAGTTGGTTACATAATGTAAGTTTAAGCTACAGAAGTAGAATTTTGCTTGGTGGGAAATATTTAATGAATACACTGTGAACCACCTGAGGCATATGTTGTGTAAAACAAGAGAATTATAAAGGTTTGGACATGGGATAACTAAGGTCATACCAACCTAACAACACTGGAAGGTGTATAGCAACGCCCTAGCAACCACTAAAAACACTCTAATAGGTGCAGCGTTATCCATTTAAACACCTTCACAACACTTTAGCAACGACACAGGAAAACCCCATCAACAAAAACTGCATTTAAATCTATTTTAAAAAAACTCAGAAAAAAGAGACAGATTGCTAGAATGATCTGCTTTGGAAATTATGTATTCAGCAAAGGTCAAATAAATGTTTCATAAAATAAAAGGTCAAGATTATTTTACTGCAGTGTGAAGTTTAATCCAAAGTGCTTTTTGCAAACAATTTCCTAGCATGAAATGACCAGAGACAGACTAGCAAACGCCAGGCTAGGTAAAGTCAAAGCTGATTAGATAACCCACATTTGTGCTTTAAATTAAATCAGAAATTAAATTTGAACTTTTATGAGACTTTGTGCGGAACGCACAAAGATTGACCCATAAACCGACATTCAGCAATAACCTACTTGTGCAATTTTTATAGATAAATATATATACATATATATTATAAATGGGCTCTCTTCGTACCAGACACATGGATATGCAAACAAGATAAAGGGTTTATTGCCCCTTGCAGACATTAGTCTTATATAACATGAGCGTGTATATAAGCATTTAAACAGTTACATAACACTGTGCCTGACAGCTAATATTAAAAAAGCGCAAGTTCAAATGATCCAGACACAGAGATGAAAAGCATTATGGGAAAAATATGTTCGAAACCTTTTTAGTGTGGCACATAATGTCTGAACTGATCCCTGGATTCTGTGATTAATGGATGATATCATATCAAGGCTAAATGAACTCCAGATACCAGTTTGTACAGAGTTTTGATTTGCTTAATATTGTGTATGCAGGTATAAGCGATACAATCCACATTTGTGTGCAACCGCAAAGCTTTTTAAATAATGAAGAGCTTTAATTTCATGAATTCATGAATTTATTTTCTCTTGTGGGCTATTTATTCTGAGATACGATCATAGCGGTACGTGATATATTGAACAGAGACCTGGAAATGTTTCAAGTGTTATACAACATTAACTTTTTAACAGTAGTTCTTATTAAACTATTTAAATACAAACATTGGATTTGAGTTCTTAAACCAAAGGGCTATTTTCAAGGCAGTAGATGAAACATCAAAGCATGTTAACAAACATGTTTTACTGACAAAATACGTCACTGTTCGGTAAAAAACAAAATTAAAAATTTAGAACGAATTATATTAATTATTAATTCAGTGAAGAACATTTTATTCCATCTGACACAAAAATCTAAATTTCATTCTTCCTTGTATAGATGCAACAAGATGTTTTTTGTTGCAAAAAAAAACTCCTGAGGAATTCTAGTAATTTAACGCAGGCGTACAGTATGGCTTTTAGGATGTAAAAATGTCCTCTTTGACAATGATACATTATGACTTGCGGAACATTAGGTTTGAAGCTTAGTTATGTCCAGAGCTCCAGGGATCTCATGTTCCCAGTAAAGTTCAGATCAGATGAAAACTTTAATACACTTTCATGTTTTTACAACTAATCACGAGGGACAAGAACAAACCCAGCCCATGTTGTAAACACATATTGACAGATTCCTACTCAGCAGAGATTGGTTGAAACACTGCTATATTTATTCAATAGAAAATGGTCATTTCTGCCATGTCGTTTTCAATGCGACTTGATGAACACGTAACACACTGGGGGGGTTTGAGAGCAAACTTATTTTTTTTAGAGAAACTACATTAAGGAGGTTTTCCACAAACAAGCTCCAAGCAAAATAGTTTTTGAAACCCCCCGCCAGTTCTCGGGTGGCGGTTCGAGGGAGGACGATTTACCCTAATGCTGAGGAATAACATTTGAATGTAAAATGTCATGTGAATGTAGCCTCTTATTAGGACTCGTGGGATATTGCGGACGTCTCTCGCTGGCATCACACAGCATCTCCGCCAAACTGACCTTTCGGACAGAAAGCTAATCATCATTTACGAGAACATTGCTAGCATCGGAAGGCTATTTTAAACCACAGCCATAACCATACAGTTTAAAAAACACTTACTGTAACTAAACTACAAGTACATGCAAATATTAGTTAACTACATCAAAGCTATTTCAAGGGAAACCACATAATTTAGCAATTATAGACACCAATTATGAAACCAATATGAGTAAAGACATATTTAAATTAAATACATAACAAATGATACTTACACAAATACATATTTTAAAGCTTATTTAATTGCAAACAGAAACGTTTAACAAATATAGCAGTTTTTTAGGCCTATGTTGTATGATTTCTATTTCTAAATTGAACAAAAAATGTTCTAAAATGTAATTTTATCATATATATCAAATATGTTTTAAAATATAAATTTGTAATGTAAATTTTCTTTATATCTTTAAAAAAAGTTTTTTTTTTTGCAAAAAAGAAACTGTTTACTGAAATTTACTGAAATAAATTGGGTTCCCAATACCGCAACCTAAAAAATGACCTTGACATTTGTTTCACAGTACTGAGGTTTGTAGCCTTGTACTTTTAGTTCATGGAACTAAAGTTCCCTTTTAGTTCAAACTGATCATGAAACCATTATTTTGGCCTGGTTTGTGCACACTCTTAGTTAGTTGCTTCCCAACGCTGATCTTCGCTGATCTCAGGGCAGTGTGTCATGCCGATTTTGCCAAGATAAAGCAATGATTTGTTTCCCAACCACAAACCGCCCCATTGTCTTCTGGGTAAAGACGTTCTCTCTGAACTCTTTCAGGGAACTGGGGATGTTGTCTGCTATTTTAAGATTAAAACGCTCCCTTAATAGAAACCAGTTCTGTTTGTGGTCCCCTTTTTTTAAAAAACATACAGGAACATACATGTTCACACACGACAGGAAAGCAGATCAAACATCTGGTCTGACACCAAATTTCAAATTAGAGGATGTGAGTGCATTTGGAATCAGAGCGTGACTGATTGCATTGTTTCTTCTGGTGATGACATCGTGAGACCACCTAGTGTCTTTCCAGTCAGAAACTCCTTAAGACATTTACTGAGCTCCGCTAGGTCTCGTAATTGTCATATTTAGAACAAATCCCTGTCACATAATCTTCTGTTTAGACTTCAACTGTGCCTCAGGTCATGTGGCTTGTTGAGCAAAAACAAAAACAGCAACTTCTTAGCAAAGTCCATCAACCACCTGAAAAAACCTGCAGCGGTTTCCCAAACTTTTTTACAACGGAGGACTTTTACAAACAACAATCATCCTTCTTTGTACCATCACTGACTAAAACACACACACTACAGTCACACAAAATATAGTGTATTCATGTATATATTGTAAAATAGAGCAGTATAGAAATGTTAGCTTAAGTGTTAATGGTTTAACACTGGACAAAATAACCTTATATCTAAACTATTTATACTAGCACAGGTTAAGGTATAAGCCAATGTTTGTTCTGTCCACATTTCTGTCTCAAACACGGATGTGATAATAAGATTAAGAGTCTTATTATTTGTTAATGTTTGAGGAACGCTGAATATATAAATTAAGTAATTTGATTGGATTGTGTATTTCATACAGAGAGTTAATGAACTGACAAGAGAGGAAAATAGAGTCACATGTCATGTGGACTGGCAGACGTGTTATCACGGTTCATTATGGGTTGATAAGTGTTTCAGAACTGATACAGACCCTGTCTGGAGCGGAGAGAGTGTTTACCATTACAAACCACTTTACCTTCTTCAATCTCATCCAATTAAAATAATCCTGTGAGCTTTTCGAAAAATATTTGGGTTATTTCTGTTCTGCAGTGCCTTTTCAATGCTGTAAGCTTTAATAAGTGAATGTGCCTCTAATGTATTTCTATAAAAGGGTAAATCAGACTTGCAAAAACATGCTCTGGTCAAACTCAGGCCCTTCGGCTTTATTAATTATAAGTGGATTATTTACACAATGGCAAGAAATTGAACAGGGTGGAAATAAGAGCTAAAGTTAAATAGGAGTTGGCATGTTGTTAAATAAGCATGTCATCATGAACTAAATTCTGTTAGAGTTTAACCATGTTTTGATTTTTCATACACATAGGATGGCAATTTTGGAGATGCTAGCAATAGCAAACTAGCCTCAAAAGCGCAACAGCCAACCCCCCATTCAGACTTCAGAGCGCTCTCCAAAGCCACGCCCCCTCCAGCACATAAACACATACACAGTTTGACAGGTAAGTAGAACATATTTAAAAATATATATTTAGACCATTTTACTTGGTGATCACTGTCAGGATGCAAAACTAGCATTACATAAAAAATGTGTCTCGAAAAATCGCCTGTAATTACTGTAATTTTATCTAAAAGGCTGAAATGTTTTAGAGAGAGAACAACTAGCACCACAGAATTGATTAAATCCACACTAATGCACATGTTTTTGTTTTCCCATAAACGCTGATGTCATGTTGTGGAAAATGATAGCATTAAAGAATTGGTAATATTCCCAACAAAACATGTTTTGATACAGATTTAATAAGATACATTTACAGAAACATTGTAAATATTTCCTAGTTAATTGACAGTTTTTAATTTAAGTCAGGAGGTCGCGGCAAAAGCCAACAGATTTAACACTTTTGTTCTGTCACAGATCGCAAAGCATTTCAAACAGGACTGTGGAATTCTGGGCTGCGGCTGGTGTGGGTTAACCTGACCTGACCCCACCCAGGGGTCTTTACAGTGATGTGCTAGTTGAAAAACACACTTATTAATCTACATCTTTTGAGAAGAGTGACGGGATAGCTGAAGATCATGTTTCTGTGGGCTGAACTTCAACACCTCGAAATCTGGTTTTGCTTGACGTTACACAAAGAGCAGTGGCTACATTTTTGCATTTAGGAGAAGAACTGCAATGCACAAATTTTCCTGTATTGGATAATGGAGACTGTAGATAGTTTGGCTCAAGTTTGCCCCCGCTGGAAGATGCTGTAATTACACGACTGAACTCTTCACTGCCACACAAATGTTCAAAGAATCTTTACTGACACAAAAAACACTGTAATGTTGTATCTTGTGCTCAGTTCATACAGAAAGTTTTTATGTAAAATATGTGTAAAATGCATACAAAAATTGAATTTGGTGTAACTTTTGACACACATTCTAGAGTAAAGTTTAGTTGTGACACTATGTTAACTGTTGTAATATATCCTGTGTGTGTTTTATTGTGAGTGGCCTGTTGCCTGTTTTAGCATTTAGCATTTTTATTGAACTGCCAACTGTTGGCCTAATAAAGCCAGGAAACAACATGTCTGTAGGACACATGATTTCTGAACATACATGTCTGTGGATGTGTGTGTGAGAGTGAGAGTCCTGTACTGCTGTACACAGCTCACTGGTTTGGACAGAACCCAGTTTTGTTCCCCCATAAATCCACACTTACTCAGATTTATTAATGTTCCTCGTGTTTAATCTGTTCCGTATCTCTCCCGTCCATCTTTCTGAGGTCTAATCCCAAACCAAAGGTTTCAGGCAGTAATAAAATGAAGTAGATTTTGTGGCATTTTTAACCAGATGGCTTTGAGTAATGAGGCTTAACATTGTTTGAATTGTGAATTCTGATTGGCTGCAGGTGGTAAAACAAAACAACTGAACACATTTTAAAACCATGTTTGTTTATATGGGGTTTAGTTTTTCTAACACTAAAGCTAAGATGAAATCTATTGATTTTGATATGTTGCCTTCATATCTTTATGTTTAATACCAACCAATATTACGTGACTTTTTTTGATTTTACTGAGAGAATTTCAGACTCATTCCTGGTGTTTCACGATGGATCTACACACGAGATATAACACCATTTTCACACAAGAGGTTTCACACCATTTTAATTCTGAGCAGAGCAGTTGCAACAGAAACACTAACTCAGAACTGCTGGGTGTTTTTTTGGACTCCTGGAAACTGTTTTTATTCAGACTGACACATCTTTGGACTATTTCCTTCCTAAAAATACGATGCCTGCTCATTATGAA
Organism: Yasuhikotakia modesta; assembly: GCA_036877545.1. Taxonomy (NCBI): domain Eukaryota; kingdom Metazoa; phylum Chordata; class Actinopteri; order Cypriniformes; family Botiidae; genus Yasuhikotakia; species Yasuhikotakia modesta. The sequence continues at coordinate 4,739 of JBAJNP010001766.1, read as the reverse complement.
CAGGAATATGCGTTGCGTAAATAAATGTCTGGTCAAAAGGTCATTGTGAGATTTGTGGGACGTCTCAAATATTCGGCGTGATGCACGTTTGTTTATGTTGTATCTTCTAGTGAGAAACGCTGTCGTTTTGCCCTTAAATTGGAGAAATAAACACAGAGATGTTGCACAATTCAAACACGTTTCCTGCACAATCCGTACAGTAAAATCAGGCTGCAAAATGTCTGAGGAAAAATTCCACATTTTACATATTTCTTTCAGATTATGAAGCACATTTTCATATACAAAATGTTCACATTTATGATTCTTTTATTAGGCCCAAACCGTCATGCCGGGCGACTCGACAACCTATCAGTGTTGTCATAGCAATGCACCATAATATTTTACATTCAACTCTAGCCTGGTCGTGATATTGCTAAACTTTAAACTCTACCAAAGGACTGAATGTATATTTGAACAGTTTTGTAGATAATTAATAAATATTTGTTACATACGAACAATTTCACTGTTATGTTACGGTGTGCTACAAACTATAAATATGTACACCACAAAAATGGATATTTGTGATGAAAAATATCTAATACAATTTATATGGTCCTAAAATAGATTGAATAAGTTGATTTTGTGCTGAAATATGATCTTGGCATTTCTTGAAAGTTTTCATGAGATTCACTCAGAAATCAGACCTCACTGTTTCTGCAGGTTTATATGCTTATTTTCAAAGAATTTAGAGAAAACAGCTGTTGGACATTAAGCCTCAAAGATTTTTTATAAAAATGTGAGTTTGCCTCTGAAAAGACTGTCCAAACCAAACACAAAAAAAGGCCTTTTTAATGCTGATGAAATGACAGGCCACATCAACACCACAGGTGCTCGTAATTGGTCCAAATTCACAGGAAAAACATTCAAATCACTTGAGTTAACAATATTAGCTTCAAAAAATTTCAACATAAGACCTTAAATTCTATGTGTCATTAACATACACAATGAATAAAACTGGGCAAATCTGCAAAAATGCGAAGATCATGAATTTAGATTTTAGATTTTATTAGTCAGGTTAAACAACATGGAGGACAAAAAACAGGCATTGAGTTCTTTTGCCAGTAAGCACCACATAGCAACACCCTAGCAACAAACTAGCAGCTGCCCAAAATCTCCATTAGCAACTGCAAAGCATTGTGCACAAAACAGTCAAAGCAGCCTAGCAACCACTGAACTACAAGCTGAAAACAACAGACACCTTAATGGTGACCCAGAACAATTTTGTAATTGCGTAATGAAACATCACAGCTTTGTTGTTCCAGCGAGCTTTTGAACGACGGGCTATAATTCTCTCCACTTCATTTCCTGCGTCTTTATAAGCGGAGCTGTAAAATGATAAATATTGATCTGTTGCAGGAGGCATCGCTGCACTCAGCAGATTCTTTATTGCAGCTGTAGGAAAAGTCAATATCGCAGCTTCTGAAAGTTTGAAGCTGAACATCTCGCCCTATATCTTCAAACGCAAAGATTATGCGCTCAATAAAATTGACTTTTGATGGCTTCACTGTCACAGTGACCTTGTTAGTAAACCGCAAACTGGCGGATTAACAAATGTCAACAGAAATCAACAGGTGTCTCACCTTTAAGACCTTCCATAAAACTTTTCAGACATGCAATTTGCATCATACAAAAAATGCTTATTTGGCAGAACTGAATAGAACTCAAGATTATTTGTCAAACACTCATGAATGCTGTACATACAGAACTGTGACTTTTCTAAACTTCCATACTTGAGTGCATAATTTCTCTTCAAATGTACTATTAGTGTCCTTCTTTTAAATTGAAAATTAGAAAGAATATTTTCAGTATGTATAAAATGATAAAATGAAGTACACTTAAAAGTATACTTCTATAAACTGTGGCCAGTTTTTGTCCAAAGTATTATTGATAATATACATATATGCATACTTGTATACATACTTTGTATTAGTACACAGGGCTGTTCAAAGCAGATGTAGGGCCCATATACTTTGCTGAAGTACAGCTAATATTGTAAGAGAATATCTTTATGATATTTCCCAGACAGACAGACAGACAAAGTCTGGAACAACCTCGTTTTTTTAGAAGAACAAATTTAACTACACAATCTGGTTCTCAATTGTTTTATACACCACAGATTTTTGTCTTACAAAACCAGCATTTGTTTTAAACTTCTCCAACTTTCCGCTGAAATAACGCAATCGCGGGATGCCTGCTGAGTGCATGCAAAACGCCAGAAGACGCAGGCGTGATGAACCGATTCTGCCCGTTCGTTCCTGAGTGACGTTTGTTAAAGACCGAATGAAAAATATTATCTCCGGGGTACAGTTTTAGATTTACAGCTGTTTTTACGCATAACATTTGATCTGAAACATTTCAGATAATCTATGTAAATATGAGTCACTCATTGAAGGAAAATTATTGTGCTAGTTTTGATTTCTGTTGCATCAATTTTGTTCTTTACACAAAAATAAACAATGTTAAGATTTTAAAGGAATTATGATCCAAAGTTTGGCTGTCATTTAACTTTTGTTTAACAGTATTTATATATTTTATTAGAATCAAAGGACGAGAAATTAAATTGATAATATAAAAACTCAAACTGTTAATGTTTGCTAACAGGGAGCAGCAGCTGTTTCACTTTATAACAGCTTGTGAAATAACTTGAGGCATTTATCTCAGCATATTATTTTAATAAGTGAATGTTAACACTTAAAGATAAGATTTATCTGTTAGAAATTCACTAAACTTTAAACGTAAATTAAAATGGTTTTATAGATCTCATAATTCCTTAATGCCCATAACAAGTGTAGGACTTTAAAAAATAAGTTTCTACCAATGCCTTCAGGTCTAAAACTGAATGAGATGATGTCAGGACGATCCGGTCTTGGACAGTGTGTTTTCCTACAGAAACAGAGGCGTCTAACTGAAGAACACACTGAACTGTGATGTTATTATTGCGTCAAGATATTACGCATAATTTATAATGTCATAATTCTTCAGATGATTTGTGGCCTTCTGGGGTGAATGTTTGTAGCGCCTCACCATGCAGACAGCAGATGTGAAATTACTTCATGCAAAATTGATCATGTACTGCGAGAATGTGCAGACTTAATAATACAACAACTTCACTGAAGGAAAAACTCACTGAAGGAAAAATAAAGGCTTGATTAATGAGAAAAATTTTATGATTTTTTTTAACTTCATAAAAGTGCTGGAAAATACAGCTTAGGATGGAAACAGAGTTTGTAAATGTCCAAAAAACCTGGTTAGTATCTAATCTACTATCTCATCCAATCAATGTTCAGAGTTTTGTTCAAAATGTCAAAACTTTATCTAAAAAACTCAGGCAACAAAACTGAATCACACCGCTGCTGTGTCTAACTAAACTTACTGTAAGTACTAACATTTAATTCACAAATGTTAACATTTTCGTGGTAGTTTTATTGTTATGTAATACACCAGAATGTTCCTGTAGCTTTATCTTTCAGGTTGTACAATGAAAAAAACTAAGCTAAAACCAAACTGCCTGCTCACTATGATTCTGGCATTATACATCAGATCAGAAACAGACGATACAGTATCTGCTCTCTACTGTATGTGTTAACCAAAGATTAAATGAATGCTATCATGGTTTTCATGGACAGTTTTATAATGTGTTATAATTGTGTGAGGACCAGACCAAACTGTTTTTTGCTGAAGCGCCCAAAGTGTAAATCTGCAGTCGCAATATGTCACACGGTAACTAGTGGAGTTCATCTGATCAGTACAGCACCTGCTGATAGAGCTTCACAATGTGTGTGTGAATACGTGTGGATTTTCCATTGTTCTTGTGCCCCTGTAGGTGCAGAAACCTGTTCCTTTAGCTCAACTGCTAGAGCATTGCATTAGCAGTGCAAAGGTTGTGGGTTCAATCCCAGGGAACACAAGTTCTGAAAAAATATGTACTTTGAATTCTTTGTGAAGTGCTTTGGATAAAAATTATCTGGCAAGTAAATAAATGTGTTTTAGAGGGGACACATTTAAGGAGAGTGAAGTTATTACAGACCAGGGCCATGGAATGATGGTGGTCACTGGACCAAACCCCTGCAAGAAGAACACCGAGACACAGACCTTCAAAACAGCTCAGATCCTGTCTTCTCCTGGACCTCATGCTGTGCTAATGGTCCTTAATTTAGAAGATCAAGAATCTGAACAGTGCAATGTTCCCAAACAACTTCAGGATCTGCTGGGATCAGAAGTTTTGCAGTACTGCATTGTTCTTCTGCTTCAACAGGACCCAGAGAGAGCTGATAGCATCTCAGGAACATTGAGAAGCAGCGCTGGAGAAATTATCAACGCTTGTGGAGGTAGATTTCAGATAATTACTGATACTGATCACAAACCTGCCCAGACAACAGCTCTAGCTGTTGCAGAATTACACAAGTTGGTTTGGATAAACGGAGGTGAATTTTACTCAGCATTGATAAACACACAGCAGATAGAAACCGAGGAGCTTTTGAAAACACCACAAGATGAAGAAAGACTTGAAGCTAATGAAGAAAATCTGCTCTTATTTGTTATATATCAGAGTTTAGGAGACACAACTGGAGGTGCAAGCTTGGGTCTCCTAGTTTGTCTTGTAGTTTTCACTAAAGGAAGACATGAACTTTGTAACTTTGCAGCAATATTATTTGTTCTTGTCGTGTTTATGATCAGATTAAGAAATGTTATGAGTCCAA
>JBAJNP010001765.1:35805-56172 GCA_036877545.1 Yasuhikotakia modesta | reverse complement strand
TTGTATATACATTTATTCAATCAGTGTTGTTAGCTTAGCAACATGCCTCTGCAATCTATTGAAATTGTGCACATCTATAAATAAAAACAAATGCAGAGAGCCTACAGCAGAGGTTTATCAGGCCATATAGAAGTCAAGTCTCCAGTTTTCAGATCTGAGGAAGAGTCTGAAGTCCTTAACTCTGTCTCAAACCATTTTCACCCATAAACACTGACTTTCCACCCATTGAGCAGATAATGATGGAAAGAAGCTCAATGGGAGGCCCTGAACTCCTGAGCTGAATGCAGTTCTGCTCCAGATGTGTCACCCTGCCATTTTCCACAGCAACAAAGCACAATTGCCGCGCTCCGCTTGCGTGCTTTCAGAGCGGCTGTGTTGTGCCACTAATCTTCCTGCCTCTTGCTTTTGTGTGTAGCTCCATCGGGCTTGAGCTGTGACTATTCACTCTGAGTAGGCCACACTTCACACCTCCTGTCCTTCAACCCCCCCACGACTGCAACACAACAGGCCATCTGCCCCTCTAATATACACCAGGAAGACTCCTTCAGAGACTCCTCCTGAGTCACAAGAAGTGGAGGAGTATTAAATATTTATCTGCTGTCTCTCAGAGAACAGGGGCTTTAATACAATCAATAAATAGTCCGGCCAGTCCCTGTGTGGCTCTTCAGCCCCCATTGTTTTTGCATCGGTTGGTTTTAAAATGTCACAGAGCGCGAGGTCAGGCTTTAAAGTGGCTTGCTTGATCGTGAATAAGCCCTTCTTCTCATTACAGATGACACCAAGGTGAACTCGTAAAACATCAGGCTACGTAAAACGAGATTTTTTTTGACAGTTGAAACAGGGCCTGGTGTGAACTCATGCTTAACAGTGACCTCACAGAACATCCAAAGAGAGAAATAAACAAGCCACCACTTCTCCTTTCAAACCGTTCCTCTCACGCAATAAGCACACAAATAGGGAAACGACACAGAAGAGCAATATGACAGTGACTCATCAATGGGCTATTGATTTACTTTCAGATGATTTTCAGACACCAGCAGCTGTAGCATTAGTTGGGGGTAGTGCTAGACAAGGGACGTTTTCTAAAGTTTGAACATGAGAACACAGACGTGGTTCACTCAGAGTTCAGCCACTGGTACAGTGTTTTTGAAGTAACGTGTTGATTGGCAGAAATTCGGCTAGCAGTAAGAGGAAGATCTAATTACCTCACAGACATCAGCAGACAGCTTTTTTAATGTTTCTTTAAACATGGCACTGGTAGAAAAAAGCACTGAGGGTGTCAGGCAATCTTAACATTTGTGCCTTATGTAAAAACACTTTCCAAATAGAGAAAATAAATAGCATTTTCTCTACTTGGAAAATAAGTGTTTTAATAAAGTAATATAATAAAGCAAGCTTAATTATATTACTTGTTGGACCAAAGGAATCAGGAGCTAGTGATTTGTGTCTGTATGTGTGTGTGTGTGTGTGTGTGTGTGTGTGTGTGTGTGTGTGTGTGTGTTGCATGTCATAAAGCTGTACAGATTTAGCATGTTCCAACAATGCTCCAATAGTGCATTAAATATGTGATCTAAATGAAAACAGGCCTCATTTAAATGACTTATTGGCCCAGTGTTTTGAGACAGGCTGCCATGATAAACATGAAAAAGTGGTTCAGATTTGGCCCTTAGGAACACCTGAAAACAAAAAAGAATAATCCATCTTCTGCACAAGAAAAGCAGAGAAATAGGATATGGGCGTCTGGAGGCAAAGACAAAAGCAGTCAGAACTTGGTTGGGCAATATTTTTTGGAACTGTCTGAAGTCAAGGGCAAATCAGAGGTGATTAAGTCTGAGTAATGAACCAGAAGCTCAGCTGTTGTCATCTCTTGGGTAGATACCATCAAATGATTTCATTAATATCAGTTCTGAATGCCAAAAACCTGTTAACACAGAAATGCTTTAAGATTGTCAGATCAAAACCACAAGCAAACGGTTCTACATACCTGAAATGTAGCTCAACTGGTAGAGCACTGTGTTATCAGCACAAAGGTTGTGGGTTCGATCCCAAAGAATGCAAGTATTGTTAAAAAAAAATTATTCACTRTAAGTTGCATTTGGATGCAAGCATCTGCTAAATGTARATAAATGTAGATGTTCAACTTCAAGGGTTGGAATATTTCTGTCAATTTTGTGTGTTTAGCCATGACTTCTTCAAAACACATGGCGAAATTATGCCAAGGAAATGAAGCAAAGGACAATGTCTTGTTTTTCATCCTCTAGAGTTCAGTTTCCTCCTGCTCTACCAGCTGCATATGTTGATGTATCTTCAAGTCACTTTTTCTTGTCAGTTACATATAAAACCAGATGGAAACCACCCCAGGGACGTGGCCCTGCTAATTTAATTAGACAGGCCTCAGCCTCAGACCCAAATATAAGTGATCGGACACCCTAAAAAATGGCAGATTGATTCCCACTGCCACCCTGAAGGCTCTGAGCCCATGATTGATCAGACACTGATTTGAGTAGAAGCGCTCTAAATAAGAGACCCAAACAAGATTTCCCTTGTCACTGTCGGTGTCTCATGAACTGACTTTGGCTGTGAACAATAGGGGCTTAGAGTTTAATGTAAATCAAGCGGTAATTCAAAACACATTACTGTGCATGAGCCATAACAGAAGAATGTGATGTTTTAAAACTGTACAACATCCAATATCTGTCTTTCACTTTAAATCACTTTAAAAACAGAGAGGTACAATTAAAATGTTGACTAACATTCTAGCCCTGTTAGCCTCTAGTCTAGTCCTGTCTAGCCCTGGGCCAGTCCTGTTAGCTCAACTGGTAGAGTATTGCGTTAACGCTGCAAAAGGTTGTTGGTTCGATCCCAGGGGAAGGCAAGTCCTGATAAAAACTCTAAGTGTACCTTAAATTTGCTGTAAGTTGCTTTGGGTAAAAGCATCTGGCAAGTGATTAAATGCCAGTGCAATCTGGTGAAAAGGGGAGTAACATTCTCTAAATATTCTGCAGTAGTTTTAGAAAATTCCTATAATGTTATTGTTTTATATATATCATAAAAAGGTATTTTTAAGTAGTTAGTGGAACATTTTTAAAACGTTACAGAATTTAAAAATGTTTAATTCAAACATAACAAAACAAAAACGTTAAAACAACATCTAAACAAATTTGTTTTTTGTACCAACCTAAAATGTTTGGCTGAAAACTATTTGTACACTTTAAGACCCACATTTTTTTGTTTTAATTTCCATTCTATTTTTATTTATTTTTATTAATTTGTTTTTATTTCCCTCCCCCAGAGCAATCTGTACCCTGACAACAGCATTCGTTTGGTTGTGATAGCAACCAAACTAATATATATGGTTATTCATGTATTGGTGGATTATGTTCTGTGTATTTTAGATGCCTCTGATAACCTCAAAGTATTGAACACTTGCACCCTTCAGGGAAGCCTGTGGCCCGTTCTTTCTTTGTGTTGTGGGAAAAGGCTACATGCTTATTTCAGACTAAAAACTGAGGAGACACTGTTAAATGTTCAGTTAACCACCATTACATAAATCAGGACATCAGTCCTCGGTCTCACTGTAAATCACTGTGTCATGAAACAACCTTTATCAGTGAAGACATCTCAGAATTAACAAGCCATAACAGGAATAAAAGGAAACTGAAATACAATGCAAAATACACTAAGAAGCCATTGCATGCAAAAGTAAATAATGCTGAGAGCATGAATCTCAGTCTCTCTGCAGAAAAACCCAGAGGGCTGAAACATTAGCCTGGGGCAGCGAGGGAGTCCTCTATTTACCTTTCCTAAAATTGTAAGCTTAATAGGAATTTCCTTTCAGTTTTACACATTAGTATTTTATATACATTAAACAGGGGGCAGTTGTGGTCTACTGGTTTGTAATCAGTCGGGCTTGTAATCAGTAGGTTGCTGGTTTGATTCCAGCAACTGAAGTGCCCTTGAGCAAGGCACCTAACCCCTGATTGCTCCCTGGGCGCTGCAGGGATAGCTGCCCACTGCTCCGGGTGTGTATTCACTCCTCACATGGATGGGTTAAATGCAGAGGTCACATTTCGATTATGGGCAACCGTAACTGACAAACACGTCACTTTCACTTCATTACCTGTTGTCACATAATACAGTAAACAGGCCTATATTTTCACACACAGGTAGCTGAGTGATTCTTTAAAAGTAATTGGCATTGCTAACGCTCAACAGTCAGGCGTCACTGTTTGAAGTTTAGACAGCTGAGAACCCTATAATTATGCCATGTTTCACTGTAGGGCTCATCATTATAGATCATGCCTTATGAAATTGAAGAACAAAAACTGTCTTGTTAACAGGTGGTATAAAGATATTTGTTTTCTGCTTGCTGCTGGCCATTGCTGGTTTTATCTTTCAGGTTTGTGCATGGAAACCAGATTTTGGAATTTGATGGGTCATTGCTTTGTTACAGACCTGATTTTAAGCCTTGGTGCTCATATTGGCGATGCAGGTTCAAAGCTGGCCTGCAACATGCCCTGATCCAGATTTTCTCCCCGCCCTTTCCTATCTTTATGGTATTTGCCTACAGAGATAAACCCTCCCAAAAATGATATTTAAAGGGGCGTACCATATTAAAATTTCTTTGATCCTCTGAGATAAAAGAGCTTGATGCAGAGGCTTTGCTACAGTTGGAGACATAGCCCTTTGAGAACAACACTCACACCACCATTAATTTTGAAATACTTGAAAACACTGTTTTCATTTTTTTCCCCCAAAAAATGTGATTCACTTTGGCTAGCATCCACTTCCTTTCATCATGGACACACATCCTACTTCGTAAACAAAGTAAAAGCCATGAAAAATATTTTATTCAGTGAACCTCCAAAACAGATCAGGGACCTGGAACAAAACATGATGCTCTCTGTGACCCTATCAGTATACACCCACGACCCATTTTTAGGTCTCAATCCATCAGTTAAGAACCACTAAACTAATCCATGCAATATCTAGAACTATCTGTTTATGTCTTGAGTGACTACCCTTAAATCTGAGCTGACGTGAGATTAGTCCCACAATGGTAACCTAATAAATAATGAACAGCGGTGAAATGCATTGTGGGAGCACAGAATGCTCATTACCAGCATGCTTATTGCTGTTCCATTCACCTTCTCTTGAGGTCCTATGAGATGTCATCTGGTGCACCGTCCCTCTTATCTGCGTCAAGTGAAGCAGAAGTGAGCAGAGCATGTGTTTGATGTGCCCTTTCTCCACTACTTATAGCCACTTTGTCCATATGGGCAGATTTAAAGCAGGGGCCACTTAAAAAGGGCAACAGGGGCGGCTGAACACACAGGCAAACAATGAACACACACTCCTGCTAAACACAGACAATGGGTGGTATTCATAGGTTAGACACAGGTAGACCTGTAAATAAAACAGCTGGTAAGTCAGTCACAAATGCAGGTTAAAATTATTATAACCAAACTAGCGTGCTAACCAAACAATGACTTTTGAAGTTAAAAACTAAATGAATCATTATTAGCGTAAAAGCTGTGGTCTAGCTAAACAATATGAGCAGCTATTCTCTGCAAAAAGGCTGTTTTGAAATCTTATGTGATACAGCAACACTAGTTGCCCATTGGTCACTTTGCCCAACTTCAGTGTTGCGCATTAAACCGCAATTTAGACGTTAGCAAAGGAAGGTAGGAACTTGTCATGGAGAAACTGAAAACACCCTTCCCCTCAGACTTCATCTCATCAAGGAAAGGCATGTGACCCACTACTGTGGTTTGTTTGGGCTATGAGCCAATCACAAATATAAATTTCACCTAACAGCTCGGGGGAAGTCACCATTTAAAGTTTCATTTTACCAAAACTATCCTTTCTTTATTCACTAACCCATTTTTTTTACTATAACCTATCCTGTCAGAAAATGTGTCAGTGAATAATTTTCAGTGCAAACCATATCACTTCCTGTTATAAATCACAAGCACCTCAAATTGGGCGCCCACACTCGAAGCTCATGGTACGACATGTGACAGCCTGTTTTACATAGTTTCACTGTCACTCACGTGTAAACAACATGGTGAAAAGTGAGAGTTCCCGTTTGTGATTGCAAACGACAGTGACTGCGTGTTGATCTGAATTATGGTGTTTTAAAGAAGTATTATGGAGACTCCAGCTTTCTTAATCCACGTCTTTAAGGCTCATCTTGGCCATCTGCTTAATTCTACTGTGCATACAAACACAACAGAGACCACCGATTACCCATGACCTAATGCTACAAGGGGAACAGCTTTGAAAAATTCAATACGTCCTCCCACACCCAAGTAGGAAGTATAAAAAGGTGCCTTTGAAAGATAAGGCAAACCATTGTCCTTAAAAATTTCCATTATTTAAATCATAAGACATTCTTCAAACAGTCCTTTAAAATTACGTTGAGACATTTCCTAAAGATTTCTGTGATATGCTACAAAAGGGGGGTGTTGCAACGTACAGAATATAAACGTCTCAGCGTTATTAAGACCACCCAGCTAACAATGTTAGGTTGTAAAAACGTTTGTGTGACCCTTCCATTAAGTATCAAAAACATTTAAAAGGTTATTTATAACGTTTTAGGAATGTTAAAAAAATCAATTTTTTAGATTAAAAGATTTTTTTTTAGATTTTATTGCTTTGTTAGGAAATCATTATTTTGTAATCCTGTGATGTTGTTAAATGTTTTACAAAAGTTACTGCAATAACGTTTCTTACTAACATTGGCAGAACTTTTGAAGGATGTTCCAATAATATCGCTGGGTAAGAGCAACCTGAAATGTAAAACTATGCTTTATGGTGTGAGTGTCATTTAGATATAAACTATTTCAGACATGAATAAGCAAATCTTATGTAGTCATTTCCCTGGTTTAGTGTCACTGGCTCTCACTGAGGAGAGAAAGAGAGAAAAAAATACACAACAAAACCACAGATGATGCTGAAATAAAGATGACAGCCATACATGCGGATCTGACTGCCTCATAAACAGATACCACAAAACAGATACATGGTGATCTGGTGAGGCATTTATGGTAAAGATGTGTCTGAGAGCACCAACTGTGAGCAAAAGTGTGAAGTACATGGAAAGCCCCTAGGATTTTAAGTTCTGTAAAGTATGTTTTGTTTTTTACTTGTAATAAGTCAGACGTTTAGTCTCCATTGTGTTGATTTTAACACACAGCAGTCTCCCCATTTTGTCTCCAACAACTGACAATCATTATCTTAGTTTTCTGTTATGCAAATGCCTCACATCATTTCTGTAACTCACTGATGTGACAATTCACAAATATGACATGTAAAGCAAGTCCTTAAATTGAGTTCAACCTTTAAATGCAAAACCAAAAGAGGACACAGACATCAGTCCGCCTGAAGATTTCAATGTCAGATCAAAGAAGGAAAACATTAGGGATCAAAATACCTGGTTGACACAAACAGCTGGGCTGTAATTGCTGGAAACCCCCGAGCTCTGAATTTATGATTAATTATGTATTGTTGCATATTTTTCAGAAGTCTTGTGAACCAGAGCTGATATTAAGGCCCTCATATTGTTATGAAGGCGATCCTCCGCTGGCCCGCTGATGGCCATGAATGAGTTGTGACTGAAAAACAAACACTGTTGACTCTCCTGAGACTTTTTCTTTGCTTCTGTGGCGTTTTTTCACCGTATTGTCATGCTTATTCTGTACTCCACTGCTCCCAATCCGCTCCTCACACTTTTTCTGTGAATTTTAAGCAGCGCATGAATCCTTTGTATTCTCAGTACAAACGGTGTTATAGGTTGTTAGTGTTCTCATGACAGGATATCGTAGATTTCACGGGGGAGACTGAGGCTTTGGTTAGTGAAACGCATCGTCCTGACCTGACCCTCACTCGTATAATTGAAGGAAAACAAACCATGAAGGCATTAGTTAATAATTCATCCTGAAATTACTTGTTAAAACCTGTTTTAACTTCTTCACACTGGCATTTTATAGTGGAAGGTGAAGTGTGTAATTTTGCCGTCACTAGCATCCCAATAAAAATGATCAGAAAATATTATTTTTTCCAGCTGTTGTTGTTTCCCAGAGACTCCCCATATCTGATATTGGCCACCAAACAAAAACCATGAAAGCATGTAAACCTGCCAAAATAGGATTTATTTAGAGATCCATTGGATTAAGTTGCAGTTAATCATGCAGAAAGAATTTTATAGGTAGATCAAAGTTCTCTTTCAGTTAAAGACTACACAAACATAATGGCTGTTTACAATAAAACAAGGAGTGTGCATTAAGCAAGGCTCAATTTCATCACCAATTTGATGCTATTAGACATTATGTATTTTTTGTTGTTTGAATTGTCCTGCTTTTCTATCACAAAAGAGCCTAAAGGAATAGAAATCTGTAGCTAATGCTTTAAACACGTCGTGTCTGAATTGCACTGTGTGTAGGATCAAACTTTATTGTTACTGGACACAGTTACATGATCCTTTGGAAAAATACATAAAAAATTAACTCATATCGTCATCTGTCAGCAAGCACTTTTACATCTGCTTGTGTTTTTCCACCTTTGTTCTGTATCCATTACTCACCAGAGGCCCAAGCTGTTGATGTATCACAATAACAGAATAACCACAGAGGATTTTTTGCTGTATGTCGCTCAGGATCTGAACTTACAGCTGTAAGCAATACTTTAAATGGAGCGACTAATGGAACAAACACTCACAATTTAACACTGGACCAGAAACAAATGCTGATTGGATGGCTAAATCAGATATGTTTGTTTATTGAAAATGAAAAAGAATAAATCATTTAAAACATCATATCATGTTTCAAAGAAATGGGCCTCACATTTAGTAACAGAGAGTTTGGATCTGTCATGAAATGTTAGTCTAGTTGTATGATGGAGGTGACTGCATGACCTTCTACTTTCATCACTTCCACGATCAGGGATCTGCACCAAACAAATTACAAAGAGGTCCAGAAGAGTCCTGTTATCCAGTAAGTCACACCACAACGTATAAAGTGACCACAAGTAACAGCCTTCAAACTGTTCTTCACCCCAGTAACACGATGAGACGTTAGGGAGGGTGATACTGTTTGAGGTTATGGGAAAAGTTTCAGTTAGCCCTTCTAACTTCAGTTAGAAGTTAAAATGGATATGGCTGTTTGATAAATACTTCATTCCACCTATCTAAATATGTACATATACATTAATACATTTTAAGTTTATGGCATGTTTTTAATGTTGTGACAAGTTTTAAATTTTTAGACAGAATGTCCAAATCTGTTCAAATGTATTACTTTATATTTTTCTCTTTTCACTTTAAAACTTTCATGCCTCAGAAAAGATTTGTTGTTCTTAGATCTAGCAATGCCCATGTTCATGAACAATACATATGAATGAATAAATGCAAATACATGTGTGACATGGCGCAGTGGCGTTCACCCCGAGAAGCGTTTCACTGCGAGCGTTCCCTGCGTCACAACCCCGCCCTATTGAATAAAAGGGGGCGTTTTAGGGAGGACTATTTAAATGGTTGTTACACGCGTTTACTTGAACGCTGGAGTTTATCTGAAGTTTGTAGTGACTTTTGCGCGCATCGGTTTGAAGACATGGACTTTTTGGACGTAAGTTGATTCATGCCGAATGTAAAGATGTGAAGAACAGAATGAATGGAGCTTTATGTAAATGCAATTCTTTATAATAAGCGTTATAAATGTTATCTGTTATAAATGTTATCTGTTATTATTGTTATAAATGTTATGCGTTATAAATGTTATCTGTTATTATTGTTATAAATGTTATGCGTTATAAATGTTATCTGTTATTATTGTTATAAATGTTATCTGTTATTATTGTTATAAATGTTATCTGTTATTATTGTTATAAATGTTATGCGTTATAAATGTTAAAAGTTTTTGAACGAGCATTTCAATGTATGTACGTATAATATTTTTAAAAGAAAGTTGAAATCGTGTTATTTACGAACGGCTTGTTATTTTAACTAATGTAATGAATTGTTTGTTTGTTTATTACAGCACATCGTTTTAGACGATAACAGCTCAGACTCGGGCTCTGGGGATTTTGACATGTTTGACGAACTCTGTGACATCGCGGGAAGCAATGACTTCCAGAAAATCTTCCTCCCTACTGTATATGGGATTATATTTGTCCTGGGAATTGTTGGCAATGGACTTGTGGTGGTGGTGATGGGCTACCAAAAGAAGTCTAAGAACATGACCGATAAATACAGGTTGCACCTCTCCATCGCAGACCTGCTGTTTGTCTTGACTCTGCCCTTCTGGGCTGTGGATGCAGTCAACGGATGGCATTTTGGGGGATTTCTGTGCGTCACAGTCAACATGATCTACACGCTGAACCTATACAGCAGCGTGCTTATCCTGGCCTTCATCAGCCTGGATAGGTATCTGGCTGTCGTCCGTGCCACAAACAGTCAGACGATCAGGAGACTGCTGGCAGAGAGAGTGATCTATCTCGGTGTCTGGCTGCCTGCGACCCTTCTCACTGTACCCGACCTAGTGTTTGCCAAGGTCCACAATACTGGCATGAATACAGTCTGTGAGCTCACCTACCCCCAGCAAGCGAACGAAGTGTGGAAGGCTGCTTTCCGATTCCAGCACATCATTGTTGGCTTTTTGCTGCCTGGTTTGATCATCCTGACCTGCTACTGTATCATCATCTCCAAGCTGTCCAAGAACTCCAAGGGTCAGACCCTCAAGAGGAAAGCGTTGAAAACCACCATCATCCTCATCCTCTGCTTCTTCATCTGCTGGTTGCCGTACTGCACCGGCATCCTGGTGGACACTCTGATGATGCTGAATGTTATATCTCACAGCTGTTTCCTGGAACAGATCCTGGACAAATGGATCTTCATCACGGAGGCTCTCGCCTACTTCCACTGCTGTCTGAACCCCATCCTCTACGCTTTCCTGGGAGTGAAGTTCAGTAAATCTGCCCGTAGTGCTCTGAGCATCAGCAGCAAATCAGGTCACAAGATTCTGACCAAGAAAAGAGGACAAATTTCATCTGTATCCACCGAATCAGAGTCATCCAGTGTCCTCTCTAGTTAATGGACACTGTGTATATAAAACTTTTCTATAAATGGATGACTAAGCTTTATTTTAACTTTACTACACCGTGAACATTTGTTGTGCTGATTCTCGTTGTTAAGACATTTTCCGAACACTTTATTGGATTACCTAAAATAATCTTTTAAATATTAGTACTTGTGGTTCAGGGCTTTTTAAAAAATCTACTACAGGACTAAGAGGCAGTGCCTTATAATACTGTGTACTTTCCACTGAGGGGTTTTTATCAGGAAATAAGTATTTTGTTCGGTTTAGTGTAAATCTTAAGTCATAGTGTAAATTATTTGTACATAGTTCATTGTTTGCATTACTTTGCCATTGTGTGTGTGTGTGCACTTAGCTTTTACTTTCCCCGAGAACCTTTTGGATATTTATTAAAATGGTAGCTTACACTGTAATTCTTTCTAAATGTTTGTAATTTAAGCATGTCAGAATTGCTGCATTTTGCCTGTGTTTCATAATAAAACTTTAAAATCAAGACTTTTAATGAGATCTGACATAGTGTCATCTAACAACTCCCCAGAGACCATACACACACATACTCTCTCTCACACACACACACACACACACGCACACACACACTCTCTCTCTCTCTCACACACACACACACTTCCACCCCCACCCCACTCTCTCTCTCTGGGGGAGGGCAGCTCTAAAGTGGATTAAGGGTCTGTCAAGTTACCAAAACAAAAGCTCCACCTGATCTCACACTAAACAGTCTGGCTGAGGAAACGGTCTGTAATTTTAAGAACATCTGTGTCTTAAGCAGAATCTGATACCAAACACCAATCAACAGAATTGGCCACCCCATGGGATTTCAGTTGTTGTATCAGATAACAAGCAGAAGGGGTTAACAAAGCAGTCAGAAGATGTCAGTTTTAAAACCATAGAAGCTACAGAAAAGTACATTGATATTGTGCTGAATTTGATCCTTTTAGTTGGACAATGTGGGTGGATTTCACAAAACCTGTCAAGATAATGTCTCAGTCAAATTTCACCTCAGAAACAAAAGATAATGAGATGTTTTGCAAAGTAAAACCATTTAGGACGCTTACGAATTTATTGCATTGTGACATTTTATCAGGACCATTAAACACATTTTACTCCAAATTTTTATTACTTGTAATGTTCCCCGTCATTTTACTTTTCACTGTGTTCATTATTTTCAATGATTTTCATTCCAGTAAAAACACGGTTATATAACGTTGCACATGATTTGTTTCATATTGCATTAAAGAAAATATAAGAACATTTCTGAAATCACATCACAGTGCAAATGTTAATGGCTTTTAAATATGTTTAATTATTAATATGCTAAACATAATGTCTTGCTTGAGCCTGGTGTGAAACATACCAGAGACTTTGTGAGAGGTTTTACTGTACATACTGTATGTCACAATCCATGCACTTTTGACCTCTTTGCTTGTAGATGTCATTCATCAGTTTGTGGTCCATTGTTTGATGAATATAATTAGGTTACAGAAACAAGCTGGCTTGCATAAAGTCCAGGGCAGAGCACAGATATTCTCAGGGTTTGTAATGCAATGATCTAACTCATGTTAAACACAATGGTTTAGAATTACCATTTCTAAGGAGTCCAATGAGGTGTGAAGTACCCTCTATCAGTCTTTAAGTTTTATGGTTATGTTTCACTGTCTCCTCTCACAGCAAGTGGCCAGTAAAAACAGAGCATTCATGCTGCATTTTGTTCATTTGGAAATGTTTTGGAATGGTTCTGTCATTAGCATGAGAGCTCTTCTCAAAAGCCACGTAGCACCATTATCACTCCATTGAGCTCAGCTGGACCATCTCCCATGTCTCCTAACTGCCATTTGAAGAAAGACCAACCAAAAGGAGCTTCTGGAAATTTGCTGAAAGCCCAGATTTTAACTCACCAACTGCCCAGAAACAGATGCTAAGTTCATTCGTACCATTTTGTGAAGAAGAAGATTTAAAACACCTTAATGTCCCATTGAATGTAATCAGGTTTAAATAAACGGCAGCAACATTTGTACTTTTTGCAAATAAATGTATTAATTCCATTTACAACCAAATTGCTGTTAAAACAATCTGAATTGATCTGTTTTAGATGACAATGAATGGAGCATTATTGCACAGAAAGTTGAACAAACAAATTCTGATTTCTTACAAACTACATTAACCTGTATTACTATTTACATTGTTTTAGCTGAGCAATAAGGACCAGGACGAAACACAGCTTAATGCATCAGGATCTACTGTGATCAATGACTCATGAACAGCTTTATAGCACTATAACACAACTGAATACAACAATCAAAAGTGCTGGTATGTAACTTAAAAGAAAGGCTGTTTCCTGTTTATTGATGGTTTAAAATAACTATATGATGGTCTTTGGTGATGTCAAGCAATCCCAACAGGAGGAAATAACATGTTTGTGGGTTTTCATAGTATACAACTCCTAATAACTCAAAATAAATACATAAAACTCTCTCACAGAAGATTTAATTTTATTGACTTGCATAACATTCCATCAGATTGCAGATATTAAGTTACAAATACATATTTTTTGTTTTGTGTTAATAACCAATCCTGATTTTTTTGGACATTGTTTTACTTATATATTGATTTATTAATTTGAAGAAATTGCGAGACATTTACAAAGCTTCAGGTTTAAACCGCATCTAGGAACCTTTATGTGGGAATGTGTTTCCACACGGACTGACAAGGAAGTTGTAAATGATGCAACAGCAAAATACCTCCTCCTCTTTTCCACATGCCCGGCGTTCCCATTGACTGTCATTGCACGTTTGCACAACTGAAACCATAATCGTCGAGTGTTTAAATCTCTACAGAACTGAACTATGACTAAAGAAAATGTTCAAGGGTGAGAATGTGATTTCATTACTTGTTGCGGATGGTTAATATTTGTGATCAGTGCATTTGCCTTGTTGCCAACTGGTTGCATCAGCAGTTCTTATAACTTACTGCATGACAACTGTACAGTCTCTTTATAAGTTTATTGTTTAGTTATTTATATCTGTCGAGTTTATTAAAGTTTATGTGGAATAATCTTTGCACTGGGAAAATATATGTATTTTTTTTTGCCAATTTCCTCATCTGTCATCATGCAATAAATCATTATCTATGTGAACCTCAGCATTAAAGTTCACATATGCATAAGCACATTTTGCTACAGTGTGTTTTTATTGAAATAGGGATATATTTTGCTGTCAGGTGGGGCAATAATCTCACAAACTTTATACTCATTGTTTACTTATTCTGTATATTACATGCGTTTTTTGAGATTTCTAGAGAATAAATGTTTAAAAGATAATACAGTTGTTAGATATAGTAACAATATGTGTTTTTTATATAGTGTATAGTACGACTGTTTCAGTATAAGCTAGACTATTAGATATAAGTTGTTTTTTAAGTTTATATTAACAAAACACAATGTATGTATCTCTAAAAGCTTTTTGGTGTCAGCTTTTGTAAATATTTATTATAAGTAGTTATTTGAGTGCTTGACTGTCTGGCCAGTTTAAAGGTCAGTTTACGTTCACTTTCATTTATATTACAAAGTGAAAGTAATTTAAACTGCAAATATGCAGGTCTTGTCAACTTTATAACTGCAGGTGACTTATAACTGTTATTATTATAGACGCTTAACTTGCTTTGCCTGAAGCAGTGCTGTGTGAACTGACATAAGGTTTGACACATAAGCTGTAATTTGTCCAGTTGTTGATCAGTCTTGATTTTCAGCGGCTGCTGTCTGGGTTGGCGCGGAGGGCATCTAAAATATTATGTCCTTGGGCTTCTTGTTCCTGTGTAAATATATAACCAGAATCTGGCACAGGCCTCTAATTTTTGCCAGCATTTTTGTTTACCACAGTCTGCTCCAGTGCTTCCAGTTCCTGCCAGCAGAAATTGCAGTGATGCTGTGGGGGACGTTGTCATCCATGACATGACTCGGTGCGTCCCATCATGCTTTCACTGCGACCCTGTATTACCTCAGCTGCTGTTGCATGCTAATGCATCATGCGGTGAGGGGAGTGGAGTTGTTTATTGCTTGCTTTGGCACGGACCAGATCCCGGCAGTGCCCGCGGCTGGACCACTGTCGTCTTGGCAGCGTTTAAGCTTGGGAAGACATTTAGAGATTCATTGTGTTTAAATAGTCTTAGCACTGTGTCCGGGCACTTGATTCTATGTTGCCTGAGGGCTGCCATATGGTTGCCTGCCAAGGTTCTGGTACTTTAAAAGGTTCTTTGTAGATCAGTGTTGGATAAAGACTAAGGCTATGCAAAGGACTCATAGTTTATCTGCTTTGTTGAAGCAATTAGTAAAAAACGTATTATAATAAGTTCTGGTTACTGTCTAGGGTGGGGCAGAAAATGGGGCCTCATCTGCTCCTCTTGTTGACCACCTGTTACTCAGGGGTTTTAAATGAAGTCCATTCATTCATTGCTGGAATTATCATGTACCACCCTAAGTGTCTTTATTGATCAGACTTGAGCAAAACCTGTAAGCTAATGACTGATGTCTGTTAGCTAATGACTGATGGCATATGTTTATTATGGTGCCCTGCTACTCTGAAACTGTGTCTAAACGCCCAGAGAGTTTGAAACGGTAATGTTTCCTTTGTTCTGTCACCTAATCAGTTTACATATTGTTAGGGCTTCTGTGTAATTGTGTTTGTTAAATAACTGTTGTTCAGCTTGGCAGTCATTCTTTTCACTGATAAATAATGATCAATAGATAGTGATCTTGGTAAATGGGAGACTCAGTTAGACAGCTGTCTGAACTACACCAGTTATATTAAGTTTATAAAAGGCTGTACCTGTCATTCAGTACAAAGTATTGGAACACCATCCATGACATGCTATTACCTTCTGATACCATCACTGTATCATAATACAGACCCAGCTGTGGAAGTTCTGCGTAAACTAAACCTAGTTTGTTATACTATATTAAAAAATAACTGCATGAACTGTACACCAATGATAAACAGGTTAATTTCCACCGTACTCTACTGTAATAGTCGACCTGGTCGTTTGCATACTACACTTAAGGTGATTTTTTTTTCAGCCTACAGTAAGGATAATCACATCTCCTAAGTGATATTACATGCGTGCATCACATTTCCTGTACCGCTATAACTGCTCTACCCAAGTCACACAAGGAGCATAAACATCCAAACATTTCTAATGAAAGTCTAATTCTGTCTTGTTTTTTTACTTTGGTGACGTTAAAACAATAGATTAAAGCCACCGTAAAAACCAGTGGGACGCTGTGTCTGTGTGAGAACTGAGGCTGGAATGCTTTTTCGTCATCTATCGGAAGAGCTTCACGGGAGGAAGCCATGAGGAAACATAAGATGGAAGTTTGACGGCTGTTTGTGTGCTTTTATCCTGTTTTAGAGCCAGCGAGGAGGAGCAGCAGGGCCAGTCGAAGAAAGCTCTGAAGAAACAGCAGAAGGAAGCAGAGAAAGCTGCAAAGAAGGCTGAAAAACAGGCTAAGCTGGTAAGTGCTCAGCAGGCGATGAGACTCGGCCCACAGCTGGCATTCGGGTTATGCTATTGTTTGGAAATTCCTGTGTTTATAAATGTCTTATCTGTCCTAACAAAGCAGTATTTATATATAATCAAGAGTATCAAAACCATTAAACAAGTACAGTAGCGTAAACGGATGTTTATGCTGTCAAACACCCCATACCAATATTATTGTACAACAGTACAATAATAAACTGACCTAATGGCCTCATTTTAATGCATACACATTGGTAATACATTGTTTCATTGGAAATGTAGGAGTAATACAATGATATTCTTTGAAGTATGCTGGAATATCTTGGGCTATGAGTGTTATGTTACGTCTACTGTGCCACAGAAATGTGAAATTATTTTATTTTGTGTATTTGTTTGGTTTGTGTTGGCAGAAACTGCATCAGCATGTTTTGAACTTGCAGTGAATGTTTGCCTCTCTACAGAATAATCAGCTTGTTATATCTCAGCGTTTCTCAGTTCTGAAGGAGTGTGAAGCGGAGTACATTTTACTAAAATCACTTTCTGTCTTTGATTTAGGCCACAGAGCAGCAGGAAGTTGATGAGGATGTGAGTCGTGTTCAGTTATCCTCTCTTAATATCACATTTCCTGTCTGTTTATCAGCTGTATGACGTGTTAAGATTCATCACCACTCCTCTCCGGTTCTTCTTTCAGGACTTTGCCAAGGATCGCTATGGGGTCTGTCCAATGGTTCAGTCCCAGCAGAAACTGGGTCAGTCTCCTTTAAGCATTCGATTTCTCATCCACCAGAATTGTGGAGGATTCTACTGACTACATAACTTGCACACAAATAAGCGTGTCTCATCTTGGTTTTTGTTTATGAATATTTTGAAAGTTTTGAAAATGTACAATTTGGTTTTTTATCTTTATAACAAGGTAACAGTAAAGAACTTGACACAAATTTCTTAACAAAATTGTTTATTGTACATATCGCAACTAGCATTAAAACAATGCCTGTGAGTTAAACATCCATACTGGAAGTTTCCAGTGAAGAAAGTTGTTTATTATGATGTTAGAAATGTAGTTTATGTAAACTAGTTTTGTTTTGCATTGGAATTGTTGAACTTTTGTTTTGAAAACGTTACATGTTGACGTTATCCTCTGATGTTATTGGTTCCTGCTTTGAGACTATAAGGATTTAGGGACCAGTAAACTGCCACCCAGTAGCAATGGGATAGAAGCAACAAGGGTGTCCTGGTCCCACAAGATGAAGATAGACCAGTTTCCTTGCCAAATAATGGTAGAAAGATCTGTGAGCTTAGGAGATAATCTAGCCATGTCGGTATCTCCCTCATGTCCCCTTCAGCTCTTCCTGACATTCCTCATCTCACGGTCACACGTAATAGTATTGAAGAAAAAAATGAGATAAATCTTGGATGTGGAATTACCATGACGTTTCTCCCAAAGGTCTGTCCACAAGTTTTTAAGCTCTGCTAGCACAGAACAAAGTCACCCCCCACCGCTGGAGCATTTCTCTGGAGCAGAGATAGGCGAAGCTTTCATGTAGGTGGGATCGGGTTCGAGCGAACGCCCTGAGCATTTTCACTGGGCCGAGGGAGAACGCTTCATCTCCACTGCCTCATAATAAAGTCTGTGAGTCAGCGGAGGCAGGGAGAGATAGCGTTTATCCAAACCGGGAGAGAATTCGCGTGATGGTCACCTTTCAGCCGGGCTTGTGGTGTTTCATATTTATTAGCTCCCCTTTCGGTGTCTTTGTAATCTGAGTACATGTCTTTGTGGAGATCTTTGTACCAGGGGGGCGTTGGTTGTTTGATGTCTTTACTTTGAGGGCCTCACTGTCTCTCTCTCTCTGTCTCTCTCTCTCCTGGATGGAGGCAGACAGGGTGTTGGTGCGTGTCCAGGACCTGACACCCGAGAAGGCAGAGAAGCAGATCTGGGTGCGCGCCAGGATTCACACCAGCAGAGCTAAAGGTAAAATCCTTACAATTACACAAGCTCCCCGCTGTTATTAAGTCTGGCTCACTTCATTTCAACACGTGGAAGCTATTGTTACCAAAGCTCAAAGGTTTCTTTTATGCCATTGTGACCTCTGGTATTACATTAATGAACCATTGCAGCAAACGTTTGGTTGAACATTGATTAATTATAGGAAGGTCAGGTGTGTTTTACCATCACAGACTGTAGAACTTATCAAAGAAACACAGTTACATAGCATTTTTGCTTCCGTGCTTTTGTATCTTAACAGCTTGTAGTAATTTGTACAGCAAATGTCCGGTAGGTTTGGAAAATGTGCTGTGTACAAACTGGCCATTGTATCCCACAATGCAACGGGACCATGATTAAAAAGAACAATTACAACATTCTTACACAAAATTAGTTTTTCACTAAAGAAACACAAGACCATAAATAATGTTTCAGTTATGATTAATAGGGGAGGATAAGGTACACAAGACCCTGAAAATCAACTGTAATTGTGGTAAACTTTACCTGCATGAAATGAAATGAGAACTTATCAAAATGGTGTCCATTGTTACCAAGCGACTAATAAACACCCCTGTAGTTGCTCGTACTTTAACAGTAAATGACGGCAATAGAAATTGACTTCAATTATATCAACAGCTTAAGTGGAACCATTTGGCCTCTCAGACAGTCAGACGTGTTCCAGGTCTCAGAGGTCGGCACGTACACGTCTGGGCTGAGTTGGTAATAAATAAACCACGTATTATTACTGTACCACTAAAGTTTCCTTCCAGGACAACTTCCATGTCAAGGATACTTCACCCCGGCCCGCTTCACTCTGTCAGTGTGCTTTGGGCTAAAGGATGTCCTTCAGCACAACAACATCCTGATTCGCCGGGATGAAGGGTCTGTTTTTAACTCCGGCTGTCTGTCGATTAGCCAGTGAACTTCAAAGACTTTGGGTGGTCTCTGATCTTGAGCTAATTCGTGTCAGGTTTAAAAAAACTCAATGTTTGTTCGCTCTCAAGGTGTCTGATTAGCAAGTTGTTGACAGTCAGGAGTATGTGCACAGTGCCTTCAGAGAGACGTCCAGTCTGCTGACAGCTGATTGGTGCTGCTAAATTTGGTGCCATTTTTTTTAAGTGCCCTTTGATAGAGATGGACTATTATGTTCTGTCAGACCTAAATCTGGTTTGTTAGTGGTTGTTTTGTTTCCTTGACACGTATACGTAAAATACTGTTCTTAATAACGTTTACAGAAGTATAAACATAATACTAACTGAAATGCTTTTCCTGGGAATCAAACTCATTGTAAGTGTTGTACCAGTAAAGCTAAATTGGCACATAACCAAAATTCCCTTTGTATTTTAATGATTCACACACCCCTGTCGGTTTTTTGTTTTGTTTAATATTTCAATAAGATCTCAGGATCCAGGACCTCACAGCAGGATGTACAGCATTCATTAGCTTACACTCCCTACACATTTTCTGGGTAGGGACAGGGCATGTTAACTTAAACACACACACACCTTAACCCGTATATACACAATATACTAAGGTTAAGGGGGGCTGAGGTCAGTTAAGGATAAAACAAAATACAGTACTTTGAATAAAAAAAGTGATTTATTAGTCATGCATCAGATTTTAGTAGTAGCAGCCTGATTCATTCACACTCACACCTGTGAAGTCAGCAGAATGTTGACAGAAAGTGAAAGCTGATTGGTTGTTTATCCTTCAGGGAAGCAGTGCTTCTTGGTCCTGCGTCAGCAGCAGTTTACAGTGCAGGCCCTGGTCGCC
>JBAJNP010001765.1:0-35755 GCA_036877545.1 Yasuhikotakia modesta | reverse complement strand
TTCCATTTTAACACATTAAGTGGGGATCCATAATGTTTTGCTTCAGAACAAAAGCTCCATTTTTGCTGTCGGATACCGATTTTCCTCAACACTGTAATGGGTCATTCCCCTTAAAACAACAAACATCAGAAAGAAATGTTTACTTTAAATTCTCACAAAGGGGTCCGGAGCCAAATGCACAAAATTTGACTTGATCTAAACTTTCCTTTTATATTGTGTGACTGCTGTTTCACTGCCCGTTTAGTTTTCATTCACCCATTCACAAATGTTTGAACATCTGCATGAATTGTTCTGTTGCGTTCTTGCGTAAAATGTTTTTGCAGGGCTTTCGTCACCATAGATAAAGCTCCCACACTTTGTTTTTAAGTACGCGACTGGTTTCCTGAGACGCTCTGTGGTTTAATTTGTTGACTGTTAATATCCTTGCTTCTGTCATGCAGTATTGACTGACAACTGAACTGTCTTCACAGCGTCAGTTGAGGATTAGGAGGAGTTTTGTGGCCTGGAGAGCTCCTCGCTAGTTTCCATTACTGTTCATCTCGTCTTCCTTTGCTTACAGCTCGGTGTAAATGTTCTTGTTTCAAAGGGTGATGTTTGTGTTTTTATACAAATCTGACTGAATTGACCAGGTGCACCTCTGCGAAAACCTTAAACCTAGCATTGACGCATGTTGAAACTAATTTGATGCTCTACGCAGAAAGTTCCTCTTTCTGAGTTGTGTAAAGCTCTGTGGTGTAAGATCAGTTAGGTTAAAGACTTAAAATGCCAATTTTCTTTTACCAAACTCAACTGAACAAACTCAACTTGTTCACCCAGCTTGACCTGAGCATTCAGTATGTATATATTTAATGGTTATGAATATAATTTTCAGTCTACCTATAGCCTATAAATATGCAACTTTTATCATACAGTTGGCAGAAGAATAAGTATAAAAATTGAAAACTGTATTATTAATATCTCATAGTAGAAATGTCTCAAAGGGACACCATGGCAACAAACCGAAACTTCCACACAACTGCATAGAAATGTGGTAACAACCACTCAGGGCATCGTAACAACCACACAACAGAGACCAAAACATAGCGCTGTGGTGACGGGTGTCTTCTAAGACTTGTACCATCACTCTCGCTGTCTGTCCAATACTCTCTTTATGGTAATCTCTCCCACCAGCATTCTTTCAATACACATGCACTGCTGCAGAACTCATCACGGCCGGTTTAGTGTTCAGTAAACAGACTCAATCAGGACTTGATTAGCAGGCATGTGTCTATGTGGAGATTGTTAGCGAGCGCAGTGTTAGGAGAACTGATCCCTCAGTGATGTGACTGCTCTCTTAGAAACAGCTGGCAGGGACCGGGGCGTCTCTCCCGCTCTGTCATTCTCTCTCTTCGGTCTCTCAGTACTTCCTTTTAATGACTGGAGCAGAAGGTTTTGCACTCCATTCGTGCCGTCTGTTTCTCAGGCAGACAGTTGGTGAATGTCTTTACACTTGACCTTAAAGGGCAGACAGGGATTAGGCTTGCAGATCTAATTTTGTTGCATTTAAAGGGATAGTTCACTCAAAAGTGTAAAGTTTAATCAGCACTTGCTGTCTCTAACGTCGTTCGAAATGCATATGCTTTAATTTATGTAATGCATATATATAGACAAAGGTCTTCATGTAATATTCATTTACTTTAGTTTTTTTACTTAAAAACTTAAGTGATATGTAATGTGATCAGAGTACAGTAATTGTATTAATTTAAGTATTTAAAAAATGTATTTAATTACAGATACTTGGTTTTTGAAAACCAATTACATAATTCAGATTACATTTTTGGAATCTGATTATGTAATTTAGATTACATGTAATCAGTCACTATGCAGCACGTGCTGTAACCATGAAAAAACATGAAAAGGAGAAAAGGTTTGAAATGTGGTGTTGGTGGAAATGTGCATTTTTGGCTAAACTTTCTCACACAAGTGTAGCTGTTTCACAAAAGTGAAAGTGGTGTAAGCATGTGGTTGTCTTCGCAACATCAATCTGTTTGTGTGAAGTTTAGTGGAAAGCTGTAGAAATGTTCAAAACAATAGAATTGCGAAGTTACTGTTGCATAATTCAATGAGCTCATGAGTTTCCATGAACTGTTTTTATTTCATGCCTGTGTGCATTTCTTGCGTGATACTCTGAATATTTATGAACAAAGTTAAAAACTTTTATTGTAAAGTGCAACTTTTTTATTGCAGGGCATTTTAAAGTTCTTGCCACAGCCTTAAAAGTTGTTTTTCCTACCAAAAAATATCATTTTTACACAAGTCAAGGTCAAAATATAAATCACAGGGTTCAGCACATCTCAGCATGTCCTATAACTCGACAATTCAACACTGTGGGTATAACATTTTTTTATTTTACTCCACATTTTACAATAAAATATGAATCTATGAAGTAGCATGAACGTCTTTGGTCCTGTTACTAGTCACCATTTTTAATTACATTTTTTAAAGCAGTTTTTAAAAGCTCAATCTGCTGTGTGACAGTTCTATATTCTATGTCTTAATAGGAAAACCGTTCATGCTTAGATGTTACTCCGGGATGCGTGATGTCACGTTAGGTGCAGTTGTTTTGACTTATTGGGTTCCATTCTGACTCATCCTCATTTTTTTCATTTTTTCTGTTTCAGCCTCACGAAGGAAAGCATCATCGATGTGGAGGCTGTGGTGAAAAAGGTGGAGCAGAAAATTGAGAGCTGCTCTCAGCAGGATGTGGAGCTCCATGTGGAGAAGGTACATCTGAGAATGATCTCAGAATCATCTCATCTATATATAGACTGTCTGAAGGCTCCTGTTGAATTGAAACGTTTTTATCATGGAATGCAGAATCTTTATTCATGACCACAAACTGAAGCCTTTGTTGTCTGAACTGAAAATCATGCAGTCCTAACAGACACACTTTTTCTCTGTGGTTGTCTTTAAGATCTTCGTGATCAGTCAGTCTGAGCCCAGACTCCCCCTGCAGCTGGAGGATGCCGTGAGGCCGGAGGGAGAAGGAGATGAGGTGAGAAACCAGGATGTCATAAGGTTTTGTGAGTGAGGGGGTCACATATGGGCCAGGGCAGAATTGGAAGTACTGCAGTCATTTTGGGGCAAAATCTTAATAAATGACTCTTCTAACACTAAATTGATATTACTACCAGTTCATTAGTCATACAGGAAATGAAAGGTCAATTTAAGCATGTTGCATTGTGGGAAATAATCTTGGCAGTGTGCTAAAGATTGGCAGGTTGTAGAAGGCCACCCGGGTATTCCATGCATAGAAATAGCATGCCAGTATTCTGTTATAAACACTGCCTCTATCTCTCTCTGTTGTTAGACTGATGTTGGTGAATTGTTTACGGGGTAAAGCTGAACAGCTGCAGTCGCTGTCCAGGTGTTTTCTGCAGGGATTTCACAGCATCAGTCACATAGATCAACCGTCGTCTCATTACACTTGAGTCTTATCAGCCCAGTCTGATGGAAGTTACTGAGGCGAGACAATTGGCCTGTTCTTCCACTCGTTTCAGCCTCTTCAGCTCCTGTGGGCTGTATGAAGGAGAGATAAGTCTAAGCATTTAGGGGTCTTGGGCAGATCTGTAAGGGGAACAGAGTTTGAGTGTTGAATTCGGGCTAAAATGGAGATGTGTCAGTATCACGTGTCCTAAACATGTGTGATGCAAGAGGTGTTATTTTGTGTTGTCATAGCTGAAACCAAAACACTGCTTACAAGAACATCCAAGCAGAACATACATGTTGATGTTTTGTATACATATACTACAACAGGAATTTTGGACCAGGGCTGGAAACCCCAGGGTCACCTGGGAATCTCATTTCTCAAGGGAGCCATTTCCACCACTATTTGAACCAATGAGAATAATAAAAATAAAACAGTAAAATGTTATGTTGTGCAATTGGCATGTTTCTTATTTTCTCTTTCAGGAAGGCAGAGCCACCGTCAACCAGGACACCAGACTGGACAACCGAGTTATTGATCTGAGAGTAAGTTTGTCTTTCGTTTCAGAAATATCATTTGTTCTTCTTGAAACGTCAACAAAGCAATAAGGTTCCTTCTAAACGATTCTGTTGTTTGAATTTATGAACGGGAGAATTAAGCGCTGTGATTGGCCAGTGAGACGATATGTCTGTCTGAACCCATAAATAAGGTGTGTGCTATCACACATTCATTTCAGTAGTAAAGCAATAAAGCAGTGGCAGTTTCCAGCAGCGTCTCAAGTCTCAGTTCTGTCATAGCGAGAGACACCCACATACACTATTTACACTGTGTACATGTACTGTGAAGTCTTTTCTTCTCTTTTCTTTTCACACACCAAGTAAGATTGAAATCTGGCATTGGGACTGTAAGGTTTTCACAGCGCACCTTGCTCTGAGAACGCGGCTGTTTTAAGATGTTCCAGAGAACGACTGCAGAAATCTGAGAGCTGAGGCGGGGGAGTCAAACCACAGGACTACAGCTTTTTGTGCACTCTCGGTTTCCAGAGTCTTACGAATGCAGGAGTGACGCACAGGTCTTAAAACCCCTGTGAAAGACATGTGAGGTCGCCTGCTGAAACCCACGTGTTCAGCCCACGCTCTGCTGATAGCATCTCTGCATATTCACCGTATAACCACTCTAGTTCCCAAGCTAGTAATACACTAGTAAACACCGTCCTGTCAGCGTAAGCACAGCACTGATTGTCTGATCTGCCATTGACAGATATTTGTTGACTTGTTTCTTTGTTGACTGATGTTTAGGGGAGATCAGTTAAGATGGTCAATTTGAATACAAGAAATACAATCTTGAATAATGAAAGAAAAAGGAAAACGAGAATGTAGTGAAGAAAAAAAAGGGAATTACCAATTTTTTTTCAGAGTGATGTTTGTGTGGCAGAGTGTTGCTGACTAGATACACTACTGGTCAAAAGTTTAAGATTACTAACTCTTTATCTAATTATGTTCTGACTACAAGCATCCAACATAAATAAAATCTGTTGTATTGTAGCATTTTTCTAATAAAATATGTTGCCACTTTTTTATTATAAAAGTTATGTCAAGCATTGAAACATACACCTTTATATAGACATATCAAGAATTTTTTTTTGACAACTGATCCTAAATTGTTGACCAATAGCACAGGACCTTCTATTTTACTCATGAGTGAATTTTCATGATGATAAGTAGGTTTCTAGTCAGGAAGGTGTAACCAAAAGGCTTTCCTTTCATTTATAGATGAGAAATCCCCATGCCGGGAGTTTTAGAGGTTCTGAATGTGGTTATGAGGTTGAAGCAGAAACCCAGAAGTAGGGCTGAACTAGTTTATGTAGGTTCAGATCTTCATGGTAATCATAATCTTATTTCTTCAGCACAATGAATTTCTCGCAAAAGTGAATCAATCCAAACAGATGCTAATCAAATAAATAAGATCTCCAAAATATTGATATGAACTGTGATTGTTTCTCAAGGATTTATGAGACTTCATTCACGAATCATGAAGAAAGAGGAAACTCTGGTCATCAGGGAGTCATCTGATTCATGGGAAATTTAGACTGAGAAAGTTCAGCTTTTTCAATAGCTTTTGTGCTCCGCACCAGAGCATTCAGGTGGTGTGATTGTTGTGGAAGATTGATTTTGCAAGTACTCTGTCCCTTTGGTACTGCGAAGAAGACATTCATTTATTTTGATCTCTCAAAATTGACCATCTCTCAAAATATATTCCACTGCTGGGGCCATTTTATCATAACAAAAATTGTGAGTAGTGCTTGCTGATGTAAAAGGTGGCTTTACGATGCCAGGGTGTTGTTGGGAGGTTGCCAGGGTGTTGCTAAGGTGTTCTTGGTTGTTCTTTAACGTTGCTAGGGTGTTTTGGATGGTTGCAACCGTAGAGAACACATTCCCAAATCTTCTATGATATTTTGGTTTTATATTTATTTTATTCAATAATTACATGCTATTCAGTGGTCTAATACTTTGGGGTACAGATTTGTAAGTATCAACAGGGATACTAGTAATGGTTATCTTAGCAACCACCACTAAAAACAAAAAGGGTCTTTGAAGACGTGGTATTACGTTTTATGTAAAAAACACAGCCTTAAATACAGTCACAGGAACAAGCAAAGAGTTTTTGTGGTAAAATATCACACCACGAGATACCTTACCTGACACATGCAAGCAAACAAGTTATATAACATGTTTACTAACCCCTGTGTTTTTCCTCATAGACCACAACGAGTCAAGCCATCTTCCGGCTGCAGTCAGGTGTATGTCAGCTCTTCAGAGACACGCTCACCAACAAGGGCTTTGTGGAGATCCAGACTCCAAAAATCATCTCTGGTACGGCCATCACCCTGTCCACTCGTTCTCCATCTTGTCTTTGTGTCCCTTAAGATAAACGTCAAAAACAACCAAATATACTTGCTTAATATATGTTTCTGTTCTGATTTTGCACAATTCATCAGTGCACAATTTTCAGAAGAAAACAAACGTAACCAGTAATATCTCAGCTATTGATCCATTATCCAATCAAATTACACTAATTATCAGCTTCATTAAAGCTTATTTGTTTAGATGTTGTATAAGTTGTATGTTGTGTTCTGTATGACAAAAGCTGTGGAATAGTTCTTCAGAAATGCTAAATACGGGTTTGGAAGACATGAGGGCAAGTAAATAATGACAATATTAATTTTTTGGCTGAACTGTTTCTTTAGCATCACAGAGCGAGCGAGGTGTCAAAAGGCAAATGATCTTGTCTCCACATTCATTCTCAGTATCTGTATTCATGGCTGGGACAGAGTGGCACAGGTCTTATCTCTGTCCTCACACGCTGAGTCTTCTGAATGATTTCCTGCCCGTGCTGTCCAACTTACTTTATTGTTTCTCCTCTGCACCTTCAGTCTCTGAAAATTTCAATTTCAAGGATTGATACTTTTTCATTTCTGAGGTAAAAAACACGGCGATGCTGTCAAAACATTGGCTGAGGAAAAAGTGATGTTTATGAAGGAGATATGTCCTCAGTCGCTGATAAGAGCCCATGTTAGAACTCTTTGAGATGGTGGCTAAACCCAATGCTATCGGCTGGATTCATGAGCAAAGCTGTCTTTCTAAAGAGTTTAGGGCCCGGTTCTATTGAGTGGACCCGAGCGCTGTGCAAATTGATAAGCTTTCTTGGTTCTT
The DNA here is from genome assembly GCA_036877545.1 of Yasuhikotakia modesta. Classification (NCBI taxonomy): domain Eukaryota; kingdom Metazoa; phylum Chordata; class Actinopteri; order Cypriniformes; family Botiidae; genus Yasuhikotakia; species Yasuhikotakia modesta. The sequence goes on along the minus strand of JBAJNP010001765.1, from coordinate 28,576 downwards.
AAAGGGATAATCCTTGTAAAATTAAAATTCTGTCATCATTTACCTAGACGTTTGTTATTCCAAAACCTGATAAAATTATTACAAATTTGGTATGTTTTTGTTGAATGATTATATTAAGAACAAAGTTGTTGTGTCTTATAAACAAGATACTGTAATTGCTTATATAGCTGGTGGGTTATTGCAAAAATGACAGTGCTCAACCGCCACTTAAATATGCTCCTTTTTTAGTCGACCAATGAGAGTAAAGAGAAGGAATGACGTCAGTAATGATGAATACTGTTACAACACCATCTCCAAACAAACCTCTATTGTGTTTATGTGGTTTGTGCTGTTAAGGAAAACAGTCACTCTCACTTCCTCTCTAACTCATCCAGCCAATCAGAACTCGCCGATGTGTCACGTTTCAAGTTTAAACTTTGCCGCCTTTCTTGTGATCTGCCACCCATAACAGATTATCATTTGTTATGTTCTTTCACCAAAACCACATGGCTTCCGGTGCAAACACACCCAGTTGTACGTGCCTTGTTGGAACAAAATGTTCCTTCTAGACATACTTCTGCAAAAATAATCATTACGTCTTTGTCTTGTTACTTAAAACCAAAATACATATGTTTTGTGTTTTTAATAGCTGCCAGTGAAGGAGGAGCCAATGTCTTCACTGTCTCCTACTTTAAGACCAGTGCGTACCTGGCCCAGTCACCTCAGCTCTACAAGCAGATGTGCATTTGTGCCGACTTTGAAAAAGTCTTCTGTATCGGTCCAGGTAATGGATGAAATAAACACTTGCTGTTCCCAGCTGCAGTAACTGCAGAATGCCAGAAACATCTAAACCAAATATAACTGAATTGGGATTTGTGAATGTTTTTGGACACTTAAGTCATGCCTATGATAAATAAAAGGTATTGCATTAGGTAGCATAGTATTAAGCCACATTTATGTTTATGCATGTAATAGATGCTTTTATCCGAAGTGACTTGCAGTGCATTTAAATCTAATATTTAATGTGTGTTCATTTCCCAGGAGTTAAACTCGTGACCTTGAGTTTAGCTTTAGCAGTTGAGCTACAGGAAAGCATTTCATTTTTTTAAAGATAAGAAAGAAACGCTTTTAAGCTGATAAAATGAAATCTTATTAATTTAGTTATTGAATGAAAGGTACTCTGCTTGTAATTGAGACAAATTAAGTATTAGGCCATATTAAGCATGTTAAATTGCACAGACCTCTCCATATTGGCTACAGGAAGTTGGTTTGAATAGTGTATCTGTTGCTGTGAATATCACACATTTGTTGTTGTATATGTGGTTGTATATGATTCAAGTGTCCATGTCCTCCTCGGATCCGCTGTGTTTGTACATCTATCTGAAGTCACCTAAATAAGTATCTTTTTCCACCAGTGTTCAGAAAGATAAATAGTCTGATTGCGCCCTTGGTGTTTTGGCAGGCGCAAAAATCCCTCCTCACAACACACTGAATAGAGCAAGAATATCAAACATTTTCAGCACAGCCATGGGAGCCGAACTTCAGAAAAATGTAGCTCACTGGAGACCTCTACTGATGAGAATCACGTAGTAGAAACATCATTAGTCTTTTTACCTGGAAAAGTGCAAAACCTGAGTCTTATTCTGCCGCTGGGCAAGTCATTCATCATGGTCTGGTTGTTAGCAAAATGTTGTTGTGTTCAACTTCCACTGACAAATTAACTAGAAGAATAACACAAACAAACATATTTGTGCTTCATTGGCAAATCACGTTGCATGATGGGAAATTTAGATCAAATGGCAACACTAGTAATGTGGGTAATGTCAGGTTCTCCTTAGTTTGACTAAGGTTTTTTAAACGTTTGTTCTTCTAGTGTTCCGTGCCGAGGATTCCAACACTCATCGGCACCTGACAGAGTTTGTGGGTCTGGATATTGAGATGGCCTTTAATTATCATTACCATGAGGTCATTGACTCCATCACAGACACCATGGTTCAGATCTTTAAGGGACTACGTGACCGGTAAGCAACAAAACAGCTTAAAAGTCCCTCAGCTGTCGTCTGTAAAGTCCCATTTCCTTTTATTTGGAAATGAATCACATGAGAGTGAAGTCACATGAATTTCACCAGAAAACACTGACGTTACTCAAGTGAAAGGAAGGACTACAGGTTATATGTAGTTTTACAGCAAGGCTGTACACTGCCATCTAGTGGTCAGATTGTGTTATTATTTACTCAAGTCTTTCAAAACTGCTGCTATTTATCACTGTATGATACAAAAGTAGGATTTTAAAATGCTTTCACACAGGTTTTACATAATGACAGTTCTCAGTAGCTTTAATAATAATATAAATTAATAAATAATAAAATATAAAATAATAAACCGATGAAAATATCAAGTCATAACTGTTACAAATGTCCAGTTTGTTGCTTACACAAAGATACTGTATGGCATATAAAAATTGAAACAACACAAGGCTTTAATTATTATGCAGCTTGATCAACACATTATTGCATGAAAAAATATGAAAATAAAACTGTTACAAACAATATCACACAGATATGTGTGCAGATTGTTGCACCATGAATTTCCACAGTGTGAAAATGAGCAGGTCTTGTTTGAAGCTGCTAATTAGAGTCCAATTCTAGCCTGCTAAACCCAACCACAACTGACACACTTATTCTCATTCTAGCCAGCTATTCTGGCTGATCCTATCTCTGTGATGTTGATGCACTCCAGGTTCCAGACAGAGATCCAGACAGTGAATAAGCAATACCCCAGTGAGCCCTTCAAGTTCCTGGAGCCCACGCTGAGGCTGGAGTATCAGGAGGCAGTGGCCATGCTCAGAGCTGCCGGTGTGGAAATGGGAGATGAGGAAGATTTAAGGTCGGTTAAAGCTTTCTCCCACACTTCACGTTGACAGAGCATTTGTAAAAGGCTGCGTTACATGCCTTAAATATTTATTGTGCTCTTCCTCAGCACGCCCAATGAAAAACTGCTCGGCCGTCTTGTAAAGGAGAAGGTAAGAAAAAGACATCTTTCAAAAAGAGTTATGATGAATCACTTATAAAGTTTGTTCACCACTTTGAGACAAACAGCTTTGAGAAATATTGCAGGATACATGAGGTCAGAAATTTAAATAAACATTGTAAAAAAAGAAACGTATAGTGGGCAAAATTGTCATGGTTGTGACATCACTGTTGTGTGCACGCTGTTCATTCTGACCAATGACGGCATGAATTTGTTAGTTGTCACATGCAAAGATTTGAACCAATCATAGAGGTCTTTTTAAAACGAGGTCTTAAAGGTACAGCAACATGTTTAATTTAACACACAGAGAAGAAGGAAAAATAAAATAGCAATATAAGTAACATTTGAAATGTAAAACACATTGTGTTCTTTTATTTTTTTAGTATGATACTGACTTCTATGTGCTGGATAAATACCCCTTGGCAGTGAGGCCATTCTACACCATGCCTGACCCCCACAATGCTGTAAGTCATTGTTAAGAACATATGCTACTCGTTGTTTAGTCAGGGGCTTCATGAATCATAGCAAACCTCATATTATCCCTCTGCAGAAATACTCAAACTCATATGACATGTTCATGAGAGGAGAAGAGATCCTGTCTGGAGCCCAGAGAGTCCATGATGCCCAACTGCTGACCGAACGGGCCCTACACCACGGCATCGGTAACCATAACAACAGTACTCAATAGCTGCCTTTCAAATCCCACTGAGCTGCTTTGCTATCTAACTATCTGCCAAGGTGGCATCTCAGCTGAACCTTTTGCAATGCATTCTGGGATTTTCTGAATCACAAAGACCAGGTTTAGCCGCAGAGCTGATCCTGACCAGCATTTTGGTCTTGTTACAGATCTGGAGAAGATTAAAGCCTACATTGATTCCTTCCGGTATGGTGCCCCCCCTCACGCTGGTGGTGGCATAGGTAACACCCACGTTCTGTGCTTCAGTAGTTTAGAAGGAAGTTTAACAGTGTAACTAGTTTCCAACACAATCAATTTCAGTGTTTTAGTTCAAGTTTTAATGAACTTAAGTTTGAACGTTTCATATCCATGACAATATTTATGGTTCTCATGCATGATGTTTAATATCCACCTTCTGTTAGGTCTGGAGAGAGTCACCATGCTTTACCTCGGCCTGCATAACGTACGTCAAACCTCCATGTTCCCCCGTGACCCCAAACGTCTTACCCCTTGAAGACTGAGGTTGCCGGGCAGCCTCTCGTCTCACATCCAGACTGACTGCCAGCCATCAATCATCTGGACGTGCCAGACCATGAAAGTGCCACAGTGATTAACTGATGAAAACTAATTCACTTTTGTAATACTTCTTACCAGTTTATGATACTGCAGAATCTAATTATAAAGGGAAGGGACTAAGTGTTAACTGATAAAAGATACATATATACTTATCAAATTAAACTTATTAAAATCACGCTTTACCTAGTTTTGTTTCTACTGATCTGTGTTTACTTGAAACACTACGTTTTTGGCAATTGTAATTGTAACAAACAACAGCACAGACACAATAAACTGAAATAGTTTGTCTCTTGAGTGTTTTTCCTTTGAAAGTTTGATTGAATCATTGTAAAGCAAAACATTGACAAGTTCTGTTGAGTTTAATTCACTCACAAAGCTAAACACTACTGCAGGAATAGCTAAGATCTCTGATACATAGATAATGTGTTTTAAAGCTGATAGCATTTGCATAAAGAGAAGCAACTAAATTTCCATCTAATAATTTGAAACCGCTGGTTCACTTTGAATTTAACTAAATAGTATATTTCTTGCATTTATTTTACCACATTTTGTATGTCAATATCATCACTTTCTGCAGTGAAGTCCTCATTTAACTACATATACGGCCAGTGTGACGTTCTGAACTCCATCCTGCGTTCCTTGTATTGCGTTAACCATCATCGTTCAAGTAAATATTAACACTCTCCTCAATGTGCCTCAGTTTCGTCTCCAGTCATGAATCTCTCCATGTGTCAGGATTACTCACACTCTCATGGGAATACAGAACAACAAACACATTGTCACTGAGAGCAGCATGCATGTTCATTGTCTATTAGATTGCTAAAACATGCAAATATATCCCACCACGGATGCATCACTTCCGTATCTGAAATGCTGAGATGAGCTCCAGGGCTGAATAACAGAGGAACTTCAAAAATATTGCATTCATGCATCAATATTTCTTTCCAATTCTCTTTATGCTCACAGTCATGTTATTTTGCAGATATGCAATATGCATTTTGTCATGGCTTGGATTTCTTGTTCAATCTGTTTCTTGAAGTAATGCAGCCTCAAGCAGTAATGGTTTGTTTATTTATTAGCCTCATTAATTTATGTACCTTATTAGTAGTAATTTATTAGTATTTTTTTAATAACAGGTCTGCTGTCAGATAGACACAGAGTCCCACTCCAAACATATGCTGTTGGCTGAGCCAATATCAGTCAATATTGATTATTAATATTGATTTATGTTGTGTATTATGAAATAATAACATGCATAATATAATAATACATCGGAATAGTCCAGATTTTTATAATGAATTTGATGTTTACAAAACAATCGAAGAACGTAATTGAGTAATTGAAGACTTTTATTTTGAAATCCAGCCTTACACTTCGAGTACAGCCACTGTCGCTAGTTTCATGTGGCTATTATTATAAAGAAGATTATGTTGAAAGTGGATATACAGTACTTTATTTACATTTTAATATTAGGAAATAAACTTGCTAAACGCTGTCATTCTCATTGGAGGTCGTCAAAAGGGTGAGAAAACTAGCACAGTAATACAGAGCAATACAATATCACACACCAAACTGCACATGTTTCTCTCTGCATGTCTCTCTGAAGAATTTGTGTGTAAATGTGTATGTCCATAACATAGAGAACCTATGTAATACATAACTGTGTGACATGTATGTCACTGGAGAAGGAATCTACCATCTGAGAGCCAGATCTGGTCCAGAGGCATTTTTAATGCAGATGTTTGCTCTGGCTTTCCACAATAACACTGAGACACAGTTTACACTGTTAGTTTACACTGTTGCTTGAGTTTTATTTGTGTATCAGTTGCTAAACTACGAATGTATTGTTGAAAATGAGCAAACAAATAAATTAAATAAGCTTTAAGTGTCAACTTTAGCTAGCTTAGTAAATATGATAAATATGAAATGTTGAGACTACAGTAAAGTGTTTCACTTTTCTTTATAAGTGTCAGGCAGGTAGCTGTAATATAATTTTTATGTATGTATTTGTCATAACAACTGAAAGCAAAATAAAATTAGCCCACACAGAATCTGTGCCCGGAGAACTTTGTAAAAGGCTCTGTAGATTTTTAGAGAATTGAAACAGCCATGATTTACAGTAATACACATCCATCACTACTATGTTTGTTTATGAAATGGCATTGGATTATTCATTATGCATTCATAAGGTTAAAATTTCTTATAATTACTCATTATCTGTGCAATATTGGTCAAAAATAAAATCGCTATTTCAGAGATAAAGAAAAACTGATTTCTTGTGATGGGTGTAAGAAAATAATATTTACCATTTGGTGACAGTAATGCAGCAGAAATTACATCACATTTAATATTCTAAATAGTTACAGCTTCATTTGTGCTGTATTGATGTTTCTTCTGGTAGAACCAAGCGTGTCTATAGGAACAGGAGTAACAATCACGGCAGTGAGGGAATCCATCATCCTCAATGGTGATACTTTACAGCTGGATTCATGTTTGTAAACCTGTGAGATGAAGAGATCATTCTCTCTGTGGATTTGTGGATTTGTCTTTTCTTTCAGATCATCCTGAATGATTGTATTTGTGGGATCATAGCGGTGTGTTGAACAGTATTATGGGATGGGGCAGCCAATTAATCCTAGACCCTAATCCTAATGACCCGCAGGCCAAAATCGACAGTGGGACGCTCTACAGAGATGGAAAATAAACACCTTCCATCACAATTCTGGGTAGCTGGAGCATGTTATCAAAAATATAGTATTAAAGATTCAGTGTTCATGTCTTAAAGTGACGTCTCACTCTGTCTCCTTAGGCTGTATATAAATATCCTTTCTGAGGTCAACAGACTCAACTGTATGTAAGAAACAGGTTATATTATAGGTTCGTCCTCCTGTTATTTCCTGTTTATGTCTACATGTCCTCTGTGCTCATTCCTCAGGCATTATTATGAATGGCCAAATACTCTTAAGGTCTTGTGGTTTGTATGGATCTGTATCTTGTATATGAATGTAACTTACTGTAGGGTGACGCTGTATAGTTGTACTGTAAATCCTCAGAGCTGGAAAAAATAAATGCCATACAACTCTTCTGTAGAAAACAAAGCATTTTTCTTTTCTTATACTGCTTGAGAAAAGTTTGAAAGGTTAATTTGTGTCAGTGAAATGGGTTTTCCAGGAATGTGTATTATATATATATTATAATATATATGGTCACCCTTTTCCATTTTCTTACAGCATTTAACATTTCTTGCAGAATGGAAATTGTTGAGACAAATGGTAGAACTAAATAGAGTGGTGTAATTATTATGAATAATGAACGTATTGACTGCTCTCTTGTATGAGCAAAGTGCAATAGTCAGCCATCTGCAATAAATTATGTTTTGATTAAGTCACAAAATGTAATAACAATTTACTGCTGTGTTTGTTGAGTTTCATGACATCTGTATTTATGGTTAAAGAGCTACAGGACCATTGATTATTTTTTCTTTAACTTTGGAGACTCACATAAATAATTCAATTACAAACTTGAAAGTTTTCATTATTTAAAAAAAGTGACGGGTAAAAAAAACCGTCAGTACAGCCCGAAACATTCAACACTAGTACAGACTTGTGTTGTTTGTTAACAAAATGCACAACATGAACTCATCATTTATTCTCAATAAACCATTTTATCTGTGTTTAGAAACAGAAAACACAAGTGTAATCTCATCTCGCTTTCTGGACAGACTTGTGTACAGTAAAATGATTAGGTAGGCTAGAAAGTGCTACAGTGCTTTATTGTGCTGGAAAGAGTTTTTCAAAGTATCCTGTGCAACTGTCTGATTCACACACACACACACACACACACAATAAATCATTTTTGGAAGGTGAAGATTTTTTTCCTGGTTCATTTCTTGGTTTGCTTCTAGAAAGCAGAAAGTGCCTAAAAGTTTAAAAATAAAACAAGCAGTACTTCTATAACAAACTTAAAACTGTTAGGATAAACATTCTAAACATTCTGTGTTATTGAAAGTGCATCAAAAAATGTTTGATTTGACTATTGATTGAGCCATTAAATTCAGGTTCAGATGTTGTAATAGACAAAGTTTCTAGCCAATATTTCTGACCAATGAAATGTGAGAAATGAATTATGTTGCAAACTATGTAGTCAGTGCATCTCATTGCAATATAAATAAATGCAGAACTGCTTTTCAGCTTAAATTTTTACTCTTGCATTAGGATGACAGTGTCTCTATTGGGCTGTTAAACTCTTCGCTAGTGTTTAACAACATTTCTGTGCTTTTGTCTTCATCTGCCATCTCTGTGGGAGAGAGGAAGACTCCTGTGTCTCAGGCGACCACAGCATCAAATTCAATTGCTCTCTTGTGTAAGGGCAACAAAACGGATATTATAGGTAAATTAAACTTTACTTATCAGCTTTTCTCTAAGGATACAATATGTTCAGGAACCGCTGGTGCACAATCACCTGTAGAAGCAGAAGAACTTTCTCTGATTTGCATGCCACAGCCGTTCACGGCCAGGAAAATGAGACAATATAGCTCTCCCTATGACATCCAATCCAATTTATAATTTAAAAGGGAGGTACTTTACCCTGGAGTCATTCGGAATCTATGAGGGATGGAAAACAACTTTAGGAATAATAGCTGGAACACCCTGACTGCTCCTAAATCTACCACTTACCCTTCATTCAGCAGCAAACGGGCTGAAATTAAAATGCTGAAAGAGGCGCTGGTTTGGGAGATAACATTCGACATTGATTGTTTCAGAGTCTAGAGGGACTTATCAACTATATCACAAGTAATAAGAAATAACCATCCGCCCCCAATGAATGAGGTTAGCATACATCCCGATGCCCCTGGCGTACACAAGCATCAGACGCTCACTATAGTATCCACCCTTTTTGCATTTCGTATAATCTGTCATTACAAAAATCAGCCCCCCTTGATGTACTCCTCAAAGCAGACAAAGTTCTCAAAGTCAAGCTGGGACCTTGGATGACAGTGGGGGAGATTTGTGTCTCCTGATACAGTCATGATGGGAACAGGGTTAAAGGGTAAAGCTCAGTTCAGACAGTATTTTAAAACTCACTGACTCGGTTCTGTAAATGTCAAGGTTGTAACCGCAGTGAACATTTCTTTTGCAGACAAATGAGGCCAGACAAATGAGGCCAGACAACTTTGGCGTGCTGCGTCTCAGAAATGTGATACACAAGTTAAAATTATTTTCTTTTGACAGTTCTTTAGCCTTTAGAATGTCTTCTAATTTAAAAAACAACGCCATTTTCTAATGGGCTAGTCCTTTAATATTAGTTATTTAAACTTCAGTAAGAAAAAGTTTATTTAAATAAAAGTATGTTAGTTAATGGAATATACACAAAATTCATTTCTCCATGTCAAGAGCCCTAACAGATTAATACATTTTTCATTCACAAAATCAGGGATCCTAAAATATCTTGGCAAATCCAAATGACAGGTGGTTACTGGACACATTTGAAACACATTAATACCAGATGTAAATGGCAATTTGACTAAGATGGCCGCCAGTAAATGAATCACTGAAAACAGATGTTAATGGCAGGTGTATGCAGCCTTGTTTACAACATATTGAAAGGCACTACAGGGTGGTCTGCCACTGTTTGTTGTTGGAAAACATGCAAACTCTCATACAAAGTGGGTGTGAAGTCCTGAGGGAGTCTGGCCTCAGGGTGGTCACCTACATTCAACAATTGCCTCTGCCTCTGTGGCTTCACTAGGTGCCCACACAGATGCCTGTTCTGAAGGAAACACTCTGGTTGTTTTGGAAAGGGAAGAACTCATTTAAAATGTGGCCTCTGAGGTACTTCTTTTACCTTCAACAGATGAAAAATTTTCCCCTGGGTTATGTCTATTACCATGTGAATCTGACCTCTGCTTCCTGGAGTGATGACAGATGCCTTTAGACGGTCGTCTCAATTTCCTAACCACATACACAAAGACACAGATAAACACACATAAAATCCATTTGAATCCAATCATCCTTCGAAGAGGAATGCAAGACCCACAGTAGCATGACAATTGGATATCTAGCTTGTGTCCATGTTCCTGGCAATGAGGACAGATGTAGTATCTCAAAGTGCCAAATAGCTTTGTTTCTTTCTTAGAAATGGGTGCCAGGTGAGTAGGAGTGATACAAGTCTTATGGAGGGAGACAGACAAGACACAGTCCATTGCTGTTCCCATCTAAGCAGTGTGGTGCAATATGACGGCAAGCAGCCGGCTGAAGGACTGAAGAACGAATGAGCTGATGAGAAACAACACCAGACTGTCATAGACTGGATATTATATTCCTACCAACCGACAATATATTCTTCAAGTTTTGTTTACTGTTGGCTAAAATCACACATTCTAAACTATTCTAAGATATAAACCTGTAATTGTTTCATTAAGTGGTAAATGGCAAAAGCTGCTTTAAGATTAGGATAAATTTTGTACACTCAACTGACTGTGAGATGAACAATGATAAAAAGGTTTGCTCAGACAGGCAGGAAAATTTAAGAAAACAGTCTGTTTATTTGGTGTATCCCATTTAAAGCTGTTTATTTGTTTGCACAGTATAACAAAACATAACACGCATTCAGATTTTACAAACACAATCTTTGATTTGTTTGTAAGATTTGAAATGCAGTGTGAACAATCAGATTTTGTGGGCATGGATAATGGCAACATTATGAAACTTTTATTTTTGAACAACTCATCACTGATAACCTGATATAGAAACACATAATTGTAAAAAAAATGCATTGCATTATGGGAAAAAATAGATCCGAGGTTGTGCAGTAAACAAAGCTCTCTGTGCTCTGGGAGGCTGGTTCTTCATGACTGAAGCGGGTCAGCATTGACCTCTGTTCGTCATTGAGACAAGCACTTGATTTGCTGTCATGCACGAGAACGTCACACTTCAACTGCATCTGCGCTCCTGTCAAATAAATGAATGAGAGAAAAGACAAGCTAAGTGCCTCAATTAACTTGCCTGCCATTAGATGGTCAATAAACCGCAGAGCAATTCTGTTTTATGAACTCTATGTGCACATTAACACATGACCGCTCAACAAAGGCCCTGTCGGCACCCGTTACTCTTGTAGTTCCTCTTAAGGTTCACACCAAACATGCTTTATATGATTGATACATATGATTGATTTCTTTACATGTCTGCAGCTAAAGGTTAAAGCATGCCATAATATTACTTTGTTGGTGCGAGTCTGGTACTGTTGTTTGGCGTTGCAAGTTTGTGTCAACCATTAAAAATGAACTACATTTATTCAATCCAAATGAATTCAAGGTACACATATTTCTAGCAGGACTTATCTTCCCCTGGGATCGAACCCACAACCTTGGCGGTGTTAACGCAATGCTCTACCAGTTGAGCTAACAGGAAGAACTACGTTTAGAAATATTCAATGAAAACAATGAAAAGGAACACGAATGAAAAGCTATTTTCATAACAGCATCTCTTTAGTGTTACACATGCAATGCTCACATATGGGCAGCCCGATACAACGTGTTTCTGACCAGGTAAACAAACACGCGCGAGCTGAAGGTTTGTTTTGAAGATTAAACAACAACAACAACAACAACATAAACACATTAAATAAATCCAACATCCTACCAAATTTTCCTTTGTTTCCTTTGCAAACACAGAAGTTTTATCTAACACACGGACCCCGCGATCACGCCATATGACGATGTCGCGCACAAAGCGCTTTAAATGCGCCACGTGGATGTAATTGAAACACGCCGTGCGCCAAATGTCCGCAACTTTACTTGTGCGTTTAAAAGACTTTGACGCCGTTTTCTGTGCAAACGGTTTGTACTGTGTGACCTTACATTGGAAAACAGTGAAATTAAACGGTTTGACGCCACATGTCGCGGAGCGTGACGGACTGAACGGTTACTTGAGCATCTGCTACACAAACACACAGCAGCTCTTCAGTCAGAAAGTCTGTGGATTTCGGTTCGTGTTTCTTCTGGACAAAGGTAAACGTGTGTTTATTTATTTATTGAAATGTTACCCGGGACTTTTACAGGTGTGTTTACCAAGAAAACGTTCTCCTGTAAAGGGGTTTCTCCATTTCAAGGTCAGTTTGAGTATAGCAAGTTAAAAAAAACAACAGTGTTAGTAACACACAGGTGGTTCTTAACAAATAGGAGTTTTCCTCCTTATTTACTCACAGACAAGTTCACTTCCCAAACGCAGGAAATGAACGTGCCCGCCCGTTCCCGCATCCCGTGTTTGTCCGCATTGGCACGAGTTCACGCGACAGGTAGTTGGTGCGCAACTATCCCATGTCTGGTTAAGTGTAATGGGTTGTATTGGGTTCTTCATTGGATTAGATCTGTACTGTTTCAGATGCTACGATATTTAATTCTTATGATATGCATTTTGATATGCAATTGTATTGAGACTGTATGTTTGTTGTACTGTTTCAAGTTTTGTTTTGTTAATAGTAAGTTTCAAGGAGACTGTAGGCTTCATAGTTGTCAACTTGGCATAATTATTGTGTGTGTGTGTGTGTGTATATATATATATTTGTGTATATTTGTATATATATATCTGTAGTTTTTGGTTGAGCAGTTGTCACCTGCTAAAACCTGAGTGGTTGAATTGTTGTCCATTAAATAGTTCATATCATATTTTCGCTCAGGGCCTTGTATTTTTTTTTGCAATGTACTGGTCTTTGTTAGTAATAGTTGCTTAGTTTAATATTTCACCTGCTGTAATTTGTCCGGATGTTTTCCTGCTACAAAAAGTAAAAAGCATTACAAGGTCGACACTAATTTAGTCCATTCAGTTTAATTTGTGTTATGTTTACAAGCGTTGTTACAGAGCAAAATCCTGTTTTTATTTATATCTTATGCAGAGAGCCTTGACCCCATGCCTTTAAAAAGCCAGAGATGTTTACAAATGCCCATTATACTGATAATAGGGATTTAAATGGATGTTTTTCCATTTTGTCCCCCTAATACATCCATCCAAGATCATAGATAGAGAAAATGACACTATTAGCAAACAGCTGAGACCCATTTGGAATACATAACTGTAATTCCAACCTTGACTCTTATCTCATCCAATTCAAACCAGGGTCTCAATGCTATTTCTCACGGCCCTGATCCACTGTGGCCATTAGAGGGCAGTCAAGGCATTTTGTGGTGGATGTCCAGCCTGTTGTAGTTTAACACCATATGGGGCTGTGTAAGTTTGCCAGTGATTAGATGATGTTTGAGCAAAGCTTTGTTGTGTTTGCTTGACTCAACGCTGTTCACAGGAAAATAAGCTCCGGTGTGATATCACGGCCTGAGTCTACGCTGCGAATGCTCTATTACACAAATAATGGGTTCTGCGGCTACTGAATTCTACTGAAGTCACTTTAATTTAGCACCCAAAAAATCTTATTACAGTCATTTTTAACATGACTGCTTTGAGCATAGGAGATCAAGAGAAGCCTGTTTGGTTGGAATGAATTCAATTTTAGAGGAAATAAAAGGCTTGCAATACCGGGTCTTTTTTATTGTTGAAAGTTTAACTGGTTTGTGGGGACTTGGTCATGTTTGTGGAATATTGCATTTGAATTTTAGTGCTATCTTAAAGCGTGTTTGGTTTCATGTCATCCTTTGCATGGCAATAGGGCCAGCGGTGTGGTTAAATGACTTTGCGCATTTGGCAGCTGCTTATCCGAAAGTGTACATTACACTGTGTTCCCCAGTGAATTGAACCCACTACCTGAATGTTGAGCTATAGCATCACAAATGTGCTGTTTGGCAATTTATGGTTCAGGCTAGTTAATGTTGTACTGGATTGGTTTGTTTCCTCTAGTAACTTGTTTATCAGTTCATTTTAATTTACATGAAATGTAATGGGAACTTCTTGTTATAATTATGCTTGTCAATCAAAAACAATAATGTTCAACTGTTACTTATTGATCTTTCCTTCGAAGAGAAAGTCTTTAATATTTGATTTTTCTTACATTCTCTTGAGTTCTTACTTTGCATTTGGTTTTTCCGTCTTTTGTTTTCTTGCCTTTCTCTCTTTTGTTGTGGGTTTACAGAACAGAGTTTCCCCCTAATTTAAAGCCGGCGACATTGATAAAAATGTCATTCTGATACTGCGTGCTGTGTGGAATGCAAAATGTGTTTCTCTCTCTACGCTGAGGTATTTGCATTGTTTAAAAACCCTTTAATAATCTGTTTCTGGTAAATTAATATTTGGTCACATCATTTGATGTCGGTCTGTTGAGAGCATGCATTAATAAGAACTACAATTATTTGTTTCATAATAATAGACATGACATGCAATTATTTTCTAATTAATATCTTTATCTGCAGTCATTATATAAAAGAAAATGTGCCTGGTGAACGAAAGTGCACTCAGCTGGTTTTTATTTTATTGTGTGTGCATATTTGGGTACAGATTAATATAGTAATAGTGATTTGTCAAAAGTGTCACCCATGCATGCGTTTATTTAACTCGTACACTAATATTTTAAATGCTCTCCTTGCTTCTCTACACATTTTTTTTCCCTCAGTCATATTTGTCTCTGTCCCCCTGTATTGAATCACTGGAAATTATGTTAATATGTTTGTAACTCTACAGCAAAGAACAAATAGATTTCTAGAGTTCTGTACACAAACATTTAAAAAGCTATTTATTGTCTCTAGGCTAATATTAATGTTTGCTTTGCTGTGCATTGGCTCATTAGGAAACTTATTGCCTTTGGCTGAGTGTATATACATAGCTCAGCAGTTGAGACGCTAATCTGAGACACAGAGACGAAAACGCACAATGCTTGTCCCTATTTAATCAACATGGTTTTACTAAAGGAACCATTTCTCTCATTAATTATTTACTCAACCACCCAGGGAAGTGTTTATTCTGAGCCACCCCTTTTTTCCTCTGAGGAGTAAAAATGAATTGTGATTTGTTTTGTTTCCTTAATCTGAGAACCCTAATCTAACAAGACAGCCATTTGATAATATAAAATATGAAAATCTGTTTCATGCATACATAATGTGTGAAACTTTGTTCTAGTATGGTGTCATCTTGTACCAAAGGCTGTTGGAGCTGTGGCACAGTGGTAAAACGTGCTTTTGAGGCGTTAAGGTGTAGTTGTCCCATGAGGCCACAGGTTCGAGTCTCGTCTGCATTGTGAAATCCTCCTTAATCTAAAGTGCACCAAATATGACATGCGCTTCATTCAAAAACTCAATACAAGCTGATGAAAACAACCTAAATGTATTCAGATCATGCCGTAGGTGCAGACACTTTGTGCTGAAGGTCAGATTGCAGCGATACATATTCTGAAGTGATCTCAGTAATGAGATTTCAACCTGTGGTCTTTGCCTTTGACTTTAGTACACCCAAACTTTCAGTTTTCTATCTCTGACTTTCTCTTACAACAACACTCATGATTCATTCAAACAACTGTGACTTTAAGTCAAAAGCACTCTGGAAATAAATATGAGAACAGGACTGGGACTCCCCTGTGATCTGTTTTTCAAGCTGAGAGAAGAATATAACAATACGCATCCATGATTTCTCCTCAGGGTTTGGGGTCACAGAGCACAACAGAGACACAGTTTTCAGTGGCCTTTATATGATTCTTTTTCGTAGTTTCTTTCTTGATATGAGTTTTTTTTCCATTTGTTTTCGTTATCATAGTAAAAATTGAACCAAAGCAAAAATGTTACAAAATTGGAGACGAGAGAGTCGGTAGATGTTGGTAGATCAACTGATTTTTTTTTGTGGTCTTTGCTGAGTTCTTTTGCCACTACTAATGTTTCCATGGCAATGACAACATCTCTGAGTGGTGGATCTCTGTGCAGAATTATGGGTAGTGTTTGTTCTTTACCAGGGCTTCAGCTATTAAATCTGATGGTTTTTTTTAGACTAAACATTAAAATCAGGGACTTGAAGGCTTGTGCTGGCTTGAAGCTCTTTGCTTAACAACCTCTGAGCTTAGGGCAGGCCTGTCTTGAAAAGTTAATGTTATCATTAAAATCTACCTCGTAATTTAGCAATCACGTTTTTTTTTTTCATTTTCGTGACCCTGCGGTTGCACTCTATACAAACAAGTTCATATTGTTTGTTTACACTTTTTGTGTATTTATTTTTACATTGAAACAAGTAACAAGGTCACGCTATGCCTATTGTATCGAAACGAATAAAAATGATAAATGATATCAGAGAATGTACTTCCTGGTAAGTAGTCAAGTTCTAAAAATAAATGTTCTTTTGCTCTGGCTATATGCACTTAGCTGCTGACAAAGGCTGAAATTATGCACCTAGGAGAATAGAAAAAAATCTCAGGGGATTCAAATAAGTAAATAAATCTCATAGCTGCAACATCCAAAGCCGTTACCTAAACTGTCAAAGCACAACAAGCCTCTAACTAATACATATAGCCGGGCTATCCAGTGAGATTCTTCTATTCATCCGCTTTTGCTCCCTGAGTGTATTGTAATACCCATGCGAGCATTGATTTCTGCAGCAGTACCAGCATGCCAGTGAAGATCTTATGAAGAGAGCATGGAATAAGCAAGGAATACATGCCTGACTCCCCCAACTCCACAGGGACCCATTATCAGCACCGCTGATGCAGGAAATGGAGTGAATGCTGAAAATAATACCCTTGAATAATTAATCAGACAGGTTTTAAATGTGCAACAAACAAGGTAGCTTCTCTCTAGGGGAAATGGAACCTGTGATTTTACAAGTGCAGGTTTAAAAGCTGAACTCAGTTGGGGATAACTAGTCAGTGAAATTGGATTAAACCTGCTGTTTGATGCGGAAAGCCCCCGTTGTGTATGTTTGCCCCTAAATGTGACAGTAGCAGGTTATAGGATCCTACACATACATTAGAAGTGGTCGTAAAGTCACAATTTACAGATTTGGTTTCGTTTCATTGCATGTTTAATTCAGTACAGCAAATTATACAGTGATTTATCTCCCCATGTCCTGATTGGAACTCTGCACATAAAAAATATTGGATTTCCAAATGCGCTTTGATCGTTTGTGATCACTTATCAGTTTGTGTCAGGGTTTAGAAAGACAAACAGTCCCATTTTAAAAGCGCACGTTTAACGCTACAGTTGTGTTCAAGATTCTATTTGCACATTAAGATTCGTTTATTGTGTTGGTGGCTTAAGAAATTACAAATGTCAGTGAGCGACCTTTCAAATGACATTCCGCTATCGGTAATATCAAAGCTACTGGTTGCATTCAATGAGGAAGAACGCCGCTCGCTTTGCATTTGAGGCACTAGATCACTGTGAGACCTCCATACACAGTGACTCGCATACATGCAAGACTAGACTTGACACAATATAAGAGTGTAGAAATGCTCATTTTTACTCTCTCAGCTGCTTCTCTGGCTCTGAATTTGCTTTTAAAAGAAAATTAGAAGAAGCACAAACCTGAAACATTGTTGACAAAGTATATAAACATTGTTCTGCGGTGAACTCGCCAACATAAAACCAACTGTAGTAAAACATGCTTTAATTGCATTGCTTAACTTGTGACTAGTAAAGTTTCTTGTTGAATTATTAAAGGAGACATTTTCTTTACTGTTGTACCACTTTGTTTCTTCCCTAATGTCTGCTTAAAGTTTTTGTAAAGAGTTTTTTGTCTGGTAGTTTAGCTGCACACATCCATTTTTTCCCACCCAGACCCTTTAAATTTAAAGGGCTATTTTAGGTACTGTACCTTTAAGAATTGCTGTATATGTTTACATTGTGTTCCTGTTTATATAACTGTAATGTAAAATCTATGCGACTTGCAGTCTAGTGCTGATTGTATACAGCGGCACTCTTTGTGTTAAATTGCTTAATTGTTGTTTATTTGGCATTTCTTAGTTTAAGAAGGATTATGGAAAGACCACTGACAGACTGAAATGTATAATTGTTTACTTATAGGATTACTTGTAGTAAATACAATAATATGCTGTTTACCAGAAAAGTTGCACAGGCTGTATAATGGCATTTTTGGCAGGGCACTGTAAGTTTTGAGTTTTTTGACAATGGTGCGGTTTCCCTGTTTGCCAGTTAAACACAACCACCCTTTGCTACTGTCAAGTGACGCTCAAGCATGAAATGAATGGGGTACATCTCGCTGGAGAGTTTATAAGATGTGGTTTTTACTCTACCTTATCCTGTTGTTCCTGTTGAGATGGTTCTCCAGAGAGGAGCCGCCGTGATTGGCTGAAACAATGGCAGTTAAAACGCCAGCAGTCAGAGTACAGTGTGAATAGGGAGCGACGCTTCTGTAGACATCACTTGAATGTAAATCTTCCTTGAATAAAGGACAGGTCTCTCACTGCCAATAGATATTATTTGCCTGAAGATGATGTCAGCTTCCCTTATGACACACACAGTTTTGTTTTAGAGTTCATGCAGAGTTTACAGTTTACAGTTCTTATGACTTTTGAGATTCGTTTTCCTCACAGGTTTGATTTATTATCCTGCCAAGCATTTTCTTTTCAGCTGGGATGGCTTCCAGTGAAAATAGTTTCTGTGCTTTTAATGCGGTTGCTGTATTATCAGTGTTTCATTTGGTCCCTTGATTGTTTAAATGTTTTGGATTATGCAACAGTTAGTTCATTTCTTTTGATTGGCCCAGTGGGTGTTCCAGCAGTGCTAATATTTAGTATAACTGTGCCGTTTGTATTGTTTTTTTGGTCTTAAGTAAGGTGGATTTTTGAGTTGGAAAACCTGGAGTGGCGTTACACTCCATGGATTGGTAGTATTGTGATCTTGCACAATACTGCAAGAGCAATACAGTAGTAATATTGCTAAATGATATTGCTGAATTGTACTATTATTATACTATTGTACTACCCGGTAGCATTTTCAAGGCTAACATCATATAGGCTAGTGCTCTTTATAAAGTACTTAAACTAATAAACAATTAAAGATGGTCTGTAAGTGCTTGGAACTGATGAACACAAGCGGATAAGTGAGAACAGGCTTTGAGCTAATGTTGCCAAACGTTGTTCCACACACATTTTTGTTTGTTTGCGAGGATTAAATAAACTCTTCTGTTCTTGGCAACATGTATACACTGTGGCTTGCAGCTATATTACTGTTTTTACACTTGGTTTAGTTTTGTCCAAATCCACTCCACCTTCCAGGACTTTTTTTTTTACATTTTTATGTTGCGGTACATTTGCAACATCAGTTTAAGTACCACAGTAAGTGCTAGCAGCAGGTGTTTATTGTTGTAGCTAGGTAACGACTCGGAAGGAGAATGTGCCAAAAATGAAAAGCAATGTTCGCTTCACGCTCTTAAGACGTTAAATGCACAGAATGGCACAAACACATTTTGTCCGCCACAGTTGCGTCATGTGTAAAGAAAGTTTTAAGGACACATGCAACAATGAGAAATACTTTAGAATATATAATATACAGTGTTGTATGTAGTGTGTAAGTACAATATGTCACTAGTTGCCAGAAGATTCTTTAATAAAGTTCCCAGGCTCACCATTTTCATGAAATCTGGTTCTGAAAATCTGATACACATCCAAGTTTGTATGTACAAGTTTTTACACCAACCGAACCTCAAAGAAACTTGGAGTCACATTAGAAGCTGCAAGCTGTGTTGAAACACCCACAAAACTACACTTGGTGCATTAGAGTACTATTGTACAGAACGTATTATTGTTTTATTCTCTATCTTAAACATTTTGGCCTGCGGTTGGACCTGTCAAAGGTAAAACAACATTTTGTCACAAAGACTGACAAAGCCTTATTAATTAGTGGGGTTTCATTAATCCTGGGAGCTAATTACTCCAGGAGCACGATTTGTGAGCTTATCTGGAGCGATAAGGAGTTAAATATGATGATAGTTATGCTTATCCCTGCTATGGGTAATTGTAATTAGTACAGTGTAGTGTAAATGGAACATTGGCAAATTGTCTCAGATTAAAAAATCATTATCATTCTCCAATGAACATGCAGCTCGCTCTCCGAGTTTATTATGAAAACAATGTAGCAATTTGGCATAAACCGAAAGAGAAGATTATGGCAAGCAATTAAGATTCATTCTTTCACGTCAGTTTGTATTCATAACTGGCGTAATGTCACGGGCTGTCAGCGGCACGACAAGAGCTTCTTATAAATCTGACACAGGTATAAATGGTTTCCTGGCTCTTTAACACAGCGGGTAAAAGCTCTAATTAAATGTCCTTGAATTCTTTTACTGATTCAAACATGTGGTCTGAATTATTCATCCCCTGCTTTCTGTGGACAGTTATTCATGGCGTATGCTCTGATCTTTGAAGTGCTAGAACGCTGGCCTCTTTCTTATATCCATTATATGTATATTTCTGGATTTTATTTGATCGTACGTGAAGCAGAAAGAGAAATTCATGTGGATGGATTGGCCACACCGCAGAATTCATTGCTATAAACTTAGAGTTTCTCTAAGAGTGAAAGTGGTTTGGCTGAGCGGCAATTAGAATCAGCTTTGATTTTTCTTTTTTTCCTCCATGCTGCCTGATGAAAGCTGGTATTTTTATACAATCATATCTCAAAGCCATTTTTTTATGAATGCTTCACTAATGCATAAAGCCTGTGACCTGCTGTTGATGTCACTGGTGCATTTAATTCAAATAATATTAAGTTGTTTTACAGTAAACAGGCAGCTGTGTTGAAACGCTTTTGGTGTTTTGTATTTTTTTTTTATTATTGGTGTACAATTTTATTAGTGGTGTATGCGACCTGCTCTGTTTTGAGTCACTTTGTCCAGGAAACACATTTATGTTTGTAATTTAAAAGTAAAGTCTCAGCTTTGATCTAATTATGATGTTTTCTCATCATAAACTTTGTTCTTTGGAAAATAAACCGTGAAGTTTTTTAGAGTAGTTGAACGCATTAAAAAAAAGTACTTAAAGCTGCAATCTGTAACTTTTGCCTCAAACATTTACTGTGAAATTTGATGCAACATCTTTATGTACCTGCTCAATGGCTGATTGTTACATAAATCATAAAAGAAAATTAACATTTTATAATTTTTTTACTGATTATGTCTGCAAATATAACAAATCATTGATTGGCATCTTAATGTTAAAATTAATGTTACTACATTTCTGCCAGTTGCACTGTATGGTTTACTGTAGGGTTTACTGTATGGGACTTTGCAGCACTCCTGTTAAAATTGGCAGCTACAGAAGCTCAGTTTAAATTCACCAGGCAGTACAAAGTACATTAAAGAGGATGGGATCAAAACAACATTTTTGGTTTGATTTTTTTTTTTGTAACAGACGACTTGAAAGCGGAGACTTTCAACATAAAACGCACCAGTCCAAATCTGAGAACTCAAAGTGATAAAGCAATTTGCATTTTGCAGGTTTATCTGTGTCCACATCATTTGTGAATACTGACTCGTTTTATCTGCAGTCAGTCTTGTGATGTTTGTAAAAACCAGGCGATTGCATTTTTTCATTAAATAATCGTGGCCTAATTTTGTTTCTTGAATTTGATTGAACTCTTTGTCCGGTTGCCGTGTTTGATGGCACCGAAATGTTTAGAAAAGACAGACGGGCAAAATATCGCCGCCTTCACTGGTCTACAGGGTCGAGTGTGTTGTCAATCTTCTGGAGAAGATTGGGATCAATTCCACTATGTGTGCTATTCTGACTTCAGCACGGCTCCCATTAGATGTTTACTTCACCTCAAATCACAGGAGAGGGAAGTGTGCCCACAACCGTCAAAGGATTTAGCACCCGAGAGCAGAAAAGCTGCAGCATTCGGAAACAATCACAACAGTGGGAACGGAAGCAGATTGGACCTGCTGCGGATGGATTGATTTGTCTTGGATGACAGTAAAAGGAAAGTTCCATTTTGTAAAGATTTTAAGGGATGAAGCATCTACAGGTCACGTTGTGAAGACACGCCCCCATCTTTCTGTCTGCTGCTTGATGTAACTGTTGACCTCTTACCTAAAGAACTCATTTGTTTTGCTCTCTGTTTGATCAGCACTGTTTTAACACTTACTGGACTGTAAATGCATTTAGTATTGATTTTGAATCTGTATTATACTTTGTTTGCAATTGTTTCTATGGCATCCAGTCTTGGCGCTTTGGTATTTACAGCCTAAATTTCCACTTCACATCTATAAAGATCATGTAAATACACATGAAAGCTCTCCAGAGTCACATTCTCGCTCTTATTTGGGGGTATTTATATTCAGAACATATAAAAAGGTAAAAAATCTGAGTAATCGGCTCTGGTTTGTTGTTTTAATTGGTCTAGATTCCCTTCCATCAAAACAAGAGCAGCTAGCAGCAGCAGCGTGTGCGTCAGGTAGAGAAAGGCCCGGCTGTCCTGAAATCTGTGCCAGTGAGAGTGACATCACAGCCATCATCTTCCTGTGTGGGCGGCGGCCGGAGGGCACCCGGTTTCAGACATCAAGAGGAATTACTGTCGCCTGAGCCGGATGCTGCCAGCAGGATATTCTCTGAAGACGTATATTGCTGCAGCATCCATGCAAGCAGGAATCTAAGTGATTCATATTGCCACAATCGTCGTCATGCCTACACGTTCTAGATCTTGGCACCGGCGCTGTCTCTGCACATCTTGCATGTAAATGATGTGGTTCTCTGCTTAAATGTGCTGAACGTGTTTTAGAGATGCTTGCCAATCACAGCATCAATCAAAAGGCCCGCATGCCAGTTATCTGCATCTGTGCAAGTGTAGAGTCATTAGGCCGGACTGTGTGTGCTGTTCATGGGGAACTTTAAGTTCATATATTTTGTAAAGATATCCTGTAGATTCAAAGTAAACCATTGGGACTGAGAGTCATTTCCTCTTCGCTAATCTTGCTAGTCATAATTAGCACAATGAGATTGTTGTATCTAATGATCGCAGCTAATGTATCTTAAATGATGGCTTTGGTTGAAGTTGTTCAACTTTTGTGAATTAGATTTAGTAGATTAGACAAAAAGCTAATTTTGAGCCCCCCCTCTGAGATCTGTAAGATGTGGATTATGACTGATAATGTCCTTCATCAGAAACGCTCTTGTAATAGTAGCGGTTATGTTGGGCTAGCGGTCCAAAGCTCTCTAAGAACGTACTTCACGTCGGTGAATATAAGAACAGAACTTCTGTTTGAAGAATCCCAAGCTTCCTCAACCGAAAAATGGGCTTCATCAGATACTTGCTGTGGCTGCTGGCCGTAGGATCTCCAGGCTTTTTTCTACCCCATTTCTTTCACTCTATTACTTTATATTTCCAGTACCAACATGTCACCGCGGTCGATGAGGAGGCCGGAACTGAGATTCACTTTCCAGCTGTAACATTGTGCAACACTAACCTGGCCCGCCGGTCTGCTCTTACGGACTGTGATGTGCAGCATGTTGGAGGGATTTGGGCCCTTCCCGCGGACACCATTTTCACTCATCGCACCAGGCAAACAAATGAGTCCTACGTACGCCGAATCGACATCACAAACGCAACCTGTGCGGGTTCGACTGGCAGGAGCCGTATGATCACGCTGCTCACCGCCTCTGGGACATGGTGAAATCTTGTCGTTTTCAGGGACAGTGCTGCACAGCTGAAGACTTTGAATCTGTGAGTAATCCCTGGTTCTTGACTTTGAACTTTAATCCATTCAGCTCCCTGCAGCCGCGGGCAAGTTTTGTCTGCAAGAGGTGTCTAGGAACCTCCTTATATGCATATAAACTTCACCCTGCTAAAGAATCAAACTTAAAAAAATAGGTTATGATGAGAACAGGGCAATATGAGTTTTTTTTAGATTATCTGACATCTAAGGCCTTTTCACAAGTACTGTGAAATTAGAATAAGACCACTGCGAGAACACCTTGTCTTTTTCCCACTCTCTCTTTTAACCATAAGGAAACTAACTAGACATCAAAGCTTGAAACAGATTTCGTTTGAAGTTGCTTTCTAAAGGTTTAGACCACCTGTCTGATAGCCCAATAAAACACAGAATTCAATCGGTGAATGACTTTATCTCTCCTTTCCGTTAAGTGAAAATCTATGTTCAGAAATGTGCAAACATGCAGTACACCTGTTAACACAAGCTATTATCGGTATACCACAGACCTTAAACACAATGTCAGTGGACTAGGCACTTATGTATAGGATCATTTTGTTGGTAAAAGATGGAAAAGTTTAGAATATGTCACAGAAGATGTGATTAATTCTTAATTGTGGCACTTTAACAGAGACACAGGACTGTGCAGTTATTGACATTGGAGGGGTCTGAGTTTGAGTTCATTACATTGTGTTATTTGCTTTGAAGATCATTGTATTTTACAGAGTTTTGTGATTAATACTTCAGATGAAAGAAAATCTATTCTACACTTATAGCAGTTTTTTGGAGTGATAACTATTAATGTCAGATCTCTGATATCCAATTATAGCATGTTAAAAAATAGTTCACCATAATAATTCATCCTGATTATATTATTTCAAAACTGTGTAACCAGCCCAGTTTTCAAAATCGCTCCATGTGTTTTATCGAAAGAAGTCATATCGGTGACATGCATATCATAATGCATGTAAATATATATTAGTTTCAGCTGCATGTCAACAGTTGTTGGAAAATAATTTGGGAATATTTGTAAAACTGTTCTTGTGCACCGCACACATTTCAGTCAGCCACAACCAGTTTCACAATCTGTATAGCTCTTCTGCTGCAGCTGTTTAGAGGACAAACCATTTAATAATTATGAAGAGAGTTAAAATCACCTTGACGAGTCAGAGGTACTTCAGAACCCCACAAAAACAACACATGAAATTTGTGTTTGTGATTCAAACCGTGTAATGGTGTAGTGTTTAAATAGGTTGTCAGTGGCTTGTCATGTGACTGGTGACATGTGACCTGCTGGACTGGCTGGTAGTCACTATGCTACTAAGTGGCTTTTTGGTGTCTGTTACATAACCAGTACTGCACTTCTTTTAAAGGAATAAGTTCAGAACTCTGGTTGTATAATATTGTATTGTTGCTTATACAAACCTAGTACGTTGTGTATAACTATACATATATTTATAGACACACAAAATTAAAATGTATGGATTTTATAAACACCAAACAAAGCGGCACCTATGAATAATTAAAGCCGCATGACTGGTCTCACACTGATCTCACACTAGTTCATTTGTTTCACTAAGTCTGACCATTAATTTTAAAAATCAATGGGGATCAGAGTTTTGCATCACTAACAAGCTTCTGCTGTCCAGTCTAATGTGGGTTTGATACAGTATGAACACTTATCTCCACAGGTAAGATTAGTATAAGATGAAGGTAAGATTAATTCCTCATGAGTTGACCTCTTTAAACATGTATATCACAGAGGTTTTAGATTCTTTAAATTGGTATCCATATTTTAAACTAAAGGCCAATTAGGTCTATATGCCAATTATAGTTTAATATGCAGCCAGTATTTTTTTTTTTTGCTTTGTATGTTTATTGTTGTTAAAGGTTGTTTCTGGAAAGCTAAATATTTACAGACATATCATCTCACACAAAGCATTAGCATTGCTTTCTCTCCTAATAGACTCATTTAGCTGCTTTTGATCTTGGAGAATAAATGCAGAGATGAAAAGGTTGCAGATGGAACCAGGTTATGAAATCTATAGCATTGCTTTCTATGGCAAGCTGCTAGTTGGCAATATATTAAAAGCAGTTTCCACAGTTGGTGGCTGTTCTGTGGTAGACTGTTAACCTCACAACTGCTGGTTATTTTTTAAAAAGTCAAAACTGTTGTTGCTACTGCAGAAATATGACATGGAGTCTACAAATTTAAAGTGAGCCCTCTTATATAGTAAGCTTAAAAATGCTTGTTGGTAAATGTTATCTGTCTTTGTTTGCTTAGTTTTGAGAACACCCACACACTACATGATCTTATAGAGAAGTCAGTATTTAGTATGTGCAACTAACTAGTCTAACTAGAAAAATAATTATTAATTATTTTGATATATTTTTTGAGTTTTGGCATGTTTTACCCAGGAGGCACAGATGAAGCAGAACATGTTGATGTGGACATGTCTTGTGTTTTCCTCAGGGGATACATTTGTTTTATCTGACCCATGGCCTCATGGACAAGTAATTGGTCTCCAGATTATTTGTTGTCATGCTGTAGTACATCTGCCAGGTCTCTTTGGAACATGTTTTTTTCTTTTACGTGCAAAGATGTTCAAGCAGCATATTAGAAAATATTCAGACGACATTCATTAACGCTTTATATTCAAGGCACGGTTATAAACCAAAGATCTCTGGCTCTAATGACTATCAGTTTGGGGTCTTTGTAACCAAGAGCTGTATTGTAGATTAATTCACACTAGAGCAAGTCTCATCTCATGATAAATTATTTGGAACAAAGAGCTTGTTTCTCTTTCTCATATTTACAACAACTTTTATGTGTATCATTTACTTATTTATCTTATTGGAATAAAAGCAATATGATTGAGCCTGTGACCATCTTAAATTACTGGTTTAAACTCCCTTGTTACTGGTTTCCAGTATAAGGTATGCTGTAAGTATTTTCATGCTGGTTTTGGCTAGTCACAAGAATGACTGTACTTGTTAAGATTGTCAACCTAGAATAATATCAGAGCCAGTAAAAGACCAACATTGCCCATCTTTTAATTTGTTCCCCATTTTTTTATTTTTTTTCTTGCAGTGCAAGATCAATTATTCTTCAAAAAATGAATTGGGACCACAGTTATTTTGCAGTAGTTGCACTGACCTGATCAGTGATGTATAGATTTTTCTTTATTATTGCGTTTTATTTGTGGGCGTGTTTTGTTGATAACAGCTAGCATTAGTTGTTCCCAAAATAACGCTCCATTTAAGTATCACTTCCGGAACAGCCGCTTGCACCCTGTTATTACTCGTTTGTGACTTTAGATGTATAGAAGATATATCAGAGATTGCATGGTCACAGCTAGTCAAAATATTGAAGAGATGACTGATGCCGCATTCATAAGCATAACATACCACCTAGGCCTGCCATCTCATTTTAAAGACCTCAATTTTTGTGTGTTGCTTTGAACTGGTAAATAAAAGCAGGATGAATAAATTCAAGATGTTGTCATGCAGGGAAACAGTCCTATTACTTGCTCCACAGGTATCCATGGCAACCCTAATTCTGCAGGTACCGACCATTCGTGGCTGGTAATTGCTTCAAACGGATGCATACTTTTACCAAATTAACCTTTATCAAAACCTTGAGACGTATTAATCTTCTGTTTTGTCTCCATTAGTGTGACTCTGCAAAGTCATTCTGATTTATGGAGGTGTCGGGCGGGTGGTTCCAGACATCATCTCACAAAACGGGCCCTAGAATGTCATCATTTTATCCTCGTGGTTTCAGAACAAATGTCCCCCAGTGACAGCTCCTGAGATATTGATGCGAGATCACTTTAGAATCCCCTGACGTGCCCGTTCTGTTTTATTTTCAGGGCATGTGTTCTCTCTTTGTGTCGTGCTAAAAATATTTCTCCGTCATTGGAAATTAAACCGCTGAGATGTGCTTTATCAGAGAGATTGAGGTGACGCGCTGTGATCTGTCCAAACCGTGTTTTATTTGTTTTGCTTGCATGCTGCGTTTCGGTTTTGTCTTGTTTGGATCGGTTTTGTCTAATATTGAGGTTAGTAATGTTATATGCAAAGCCCACACCAAGATCGTAAGTGCAAATACTTGCCTATATCCCTTTTAGAGCCATTTTGCTTTGTTGATGATTGTAGTTTGTTTTTTTGTGTTGGTCTCCTGGTGGTGAGCTATTGAGCCATCACAGAGCTTTGCCACAATTATTTCTGACAATCAAAGATGAACATTTCAGTTTATGAATATTAAAACATGCATCAATGATAAGTAGTCTTTTATTGGGGACGCAGTAGACAGATGGATATTTATTTGTCGTTTGTCATGATAAACTAATTTGTATTTCTCTTAAAAACCTTGAAAAATGATTTTGTGGTTAATGTGACAGAAAACAAATGAGTGCCTTCAAAACATGAACTTTTGAAAAAAACATTAATGTTTAACTTTAGCTACTAAACATTGTTTGTTCATCAAATCATGTATTGATCCCAAAGCAGAACTATCTTTTTATTTAATTGCAAATTTTAGTATATTTCAGTTCGTAGTCAGTGTTTAAGCTGGAGACACACACAGTTTTGCTTAATTTTGGAATTTTATGCTTAATTTTAATTTCTACTATTTTATTGTAGTGTAACTGGTTTACGTTACAGAAAAAAAAATTAGGATTGTAGTTTTGAGCAGGATTAGTTATGCAAAAACTGCTGGATCAGCCCTCTGTGCTCT
>JBAJNP010001764.1:0-56192 GCA_036877545.1 Yasuhikotakia modesta | reverse complement strand
GCTGCCCCTCCACTTAACACAGCAATCTGTGTCTATTAGGAGAAAAATCGCAATGCGATTTAACAATCATACGACGCAAACTGCTTGCCTGACACTTTTGGGAGCCATTGAGCATTTTATGGCTGTTTTCTCATTACACCAGAAGCTGTTTAATGTCAGGCTATGTGAGGATAGAAACAAAGCAACAGGCAAACGAGAATGAAAGAAGGTGGGCGGCAAAGTAAGAACTTAGTCACCCTGTCTTTTAATAAAACCGCAAGAAGCCCGCATGCGTCTGAGTCAGCGTGCAGAACCTGCGGAACCTGCGGAACCGCTATTGGACATTCTGCGCCAATTTAAAACGGGCTTGGAGGCTTCTGGCAACGCAATGACTGGCTGCGTCACTGAAGTCTTTGACTGGCAGAAATACAGCCGCTAGTGAGTCTAAGTGGTGATATTACATGATATTTTATGACGACATAAGCACAGCAAGAAACCATTACATCACAACTGATTGGTGGAGGAAGAAAAAAGCTTGTTTTATTATTAATTCTTAATATTTCTGGCAGCTCTTGATGGCATATTTATGTCAAAGCATGTCGCAGTACAACGACGTGGTATTTTTAAACCTTAAATACACAGAACATTTTCAATACAGTTACAAGAGACGCGTGTGTGAAATTCTTAGTAACGTAGAGATTATTACACAGCTGAACTGTATTCGACGGGTTTATGTTAAGCAACATTAAATTCTGTTTAAATGATCATCCGTGTATGATTTCATAAAGAAAGTTTTGGTCCATTTTATCTGATGCTGCGATATTACAACAGTCACAGAAAATAAATGGTACCTTGTAATACAATAATTGTCCACTAGAGTGCAGCAGTTCCTCTCGAATGAAAGATAAGCTTTGGCATCCATACGCCCAACGCATTTGATCAGGGGAGCCTTTGGGACATAACTCTTAGTATGCATTATGAGTCAGACAGGCAGTTGTGGTGCGCTGGGGCAGCAGATGGGCTATTATCTGGATCTGTGCAGGAGTGATGGAGAGCCAAGACTGTGCTAGATACAACACACTATTACTCAAACCAAATATCACAGTGCCAAAGAAATCATACTGCTTATATTGAAGCATGCATGCGCTCTTTTCAACTACTGTATTGCTACTTTTTTGACACATATGCAAGTACTTGCAACTAAGTTGCAAAACTATGCACATAATAACTAAATAATAATAATAATAATAAAGCTTATTATTATTCTTATGTGATGTAAACAGAGAGTGGCTACTAGCCACAGCGTCACTCCACAAGCTGCTTACAAATACCTAAATGTTACAACGTGAACATGCTGACCAGTTAATAACACATTATATGCACTTTCTCTAATGTTGCTGTAATGTAGTTTAATGTAATGCCTGCTGAAAGCTTTTGAATCCAAAAAAAGCCCAAGCCAAGAATACTGATTAGGACAAACTTACCACACACTTCCTCTTCCTCCGCCTCTCCATGGCCGTGACATTCTGCCAGCCCTCAGATCCGACTGAGAGCTTAATGAGACTGCTGACTGTTCATCAGCCACAGCAGGAGAAATTCAGACACACTCAGTCGAGGGGTGACAACATCATAAAGAACAGGAACATTTTGCACTGTGCGCACTATATTTTATCTTAAGCTTTTTCAAGCACAGTCTGTGAAGGTGCTGCAGGGGGTCCCAGCTAATACTATAAGAACGTTTTCCCAATGTTTTAATGCACATTCTATATAACGCTAAAAAAGTTCTACTAACCGTACTGCAATAACATTTTGGTAACTTTAAAAGAATGTTTAGAGAACATATTCTGTTAGCTGGGAGAATATATAAAACATTTTCACCAGGGTTTGTATCCCCTCCTTAAATGTATTTAGTATTTAATCAGTATATTCTTTATAATTTGTTGTTTACCATGTTATTCATAAACCCATTACAATCTTATTATAAATTAGTATTATTAATAGATGTCTTAGGAGAAAAATATTTTCAATAATATCATGTATTCAGTCAATTTCCTGTTTATGCTTTTTCCAACATTGTAAAAAAAATAACTACTGTATATTAATACATTTGAATTAAACTAAATTGATGAAAGTAGTATGTATGTATTATATAGGTAAGTCAAGGCTGTATCAATGCTAATCTGAATATTGGATGTGCAGTTTGCTCTGAATTGAAGATTTCTTAAAAAAATCGATACAGGTTATGAAGTGTGCCAGGATTGTGCCAGTCAATCAGTTTTATAATTGTCCGTAATTAATTAAATACATGGGTCATTACCTTATAGTGAAGCATGTCTGTGCATTTCAAGGTTGCTTTACAATCCAACTTAATGGTCTGAAAGCACCTACAGAGAATAATAATCACCGTGATCCAACACTGAGGTGCTGATGTCTCTCTGGCGAGGGGTTGTAGGACAGTTAAAAGGGACACAAGCATTCAGCAGTGCTGATAGGCACCAACATCTATTCTGTGTTTAACCCCTGAAAGGCATAGAACTCTTATAATTTATTCCACATTTCTCCCCTTTAGGTACACATTACACACACATGTGGGCACACACACACTCGTACACACATACACATGTGTATACACACTCACTCACACAAACACGTCCACACACGTGTGCACGCACACACACACGCACGCACACACACACGGGCACACACTCGTACACACATACTCATGCGTACACACACTTACTCACACAAACACGTTCACATACACACACCTTGACTCCTGTCACAGAGTATGTGTCTACGTCTAGCTGTGTGTTATTGAGCTCTATGACTGTAGTTTGACCATGGATGTTTAATTAACTTCTTATCAGAGCTGTGTGTCTGTGCATCCACAGGGCTCCAGGGACACCCCCAGACACACACTCCCATCTGACAGAGCAGAAGGCAAAGCGACATACCCCTCTGATATATCCTCCAGCTCCATATCAGCGCTGCTTTACCCATCTGCTTTTTATCATGTTCTCCTCAGCATGCTGCTCACATCCAGGACACACTGTGGATGATGTCCTGAATGTAATATCTGAAACAAACAATGGCACAGAGATTTAAAATCACCCCATGACAGGAAACATGAATTTTAATAGGTGAGAGTGAGGTAGAAAGAAGAACATTTATGGTCCCTATATATTTCTTACCCACCACACTGTATCACTGTATTTTGCATTATTAAAAATACATTTTTGCCCCTTTGTCCCTTTTATTTGCATTTTCATTTTCTGTTCTAACAAACAGTGATGAGCCCACAAACAGTGACACACACATATTGCGTGTTTTAGAGTATTAAATGTGCCACCACATGGTGTTTTGGAGAAGGAGTTTTTACCTTAAATAAACCTCCAAAATGTCCACTGCGGTAAAAGTTAGAACAGGAATCTTCAATATGGGCACAGCATGGGATCCACAAGCTCTTGCTGGTCTGTGGAATTACTGCAGGATGTCAATTAATTATTGTCAGAATTGAAACAAATATTTGAAGACCGAATGAAAACACAAGATGAAATCACAGCAGTAGGTTAGATACAATCAAAGCTACAGTAAATGAAATGCATAATTGGCCCTTCCACATATTAAATGTGTGATAACATTAAATAAATCTGTGAATCTGTACATAAATAATCATTTAAATGGCTTTGCAATATGTAACAGTGGTTTCCTGCTAAGAAAAAGTCAAAGAGCCCTGAGTTAGATGACATCACAAAAGATGTTGCCATAGATTTCAGGGTCAGGCTGTCGTTCTTACGCTGTGTTTATTATAACATATTATGATGCAGTTCCTAATAAAGTTACTGGGCAGGTGGTAACTCATTTATTTACTCCCTAAAGCCAATTTTTACCCCCATTTGGCACTCGACGATTGTTCATTGTGAAGCATGCAGGGGAGACAGGGTTTACAGCGAAGACCCAGCATAAATCACACAGCTTATAGGCAAATACCACTCAGTCACAGACAGTTGCTGTTGATTGGAGGTAAAATATAGGCACAGGCACTCATGTTGATGAGAGCCTCCTCCATAACGCCATATACTGTAATGGATGGCCCACAGTTTTCATAAGAGCCATTTCCTGGACTGCAATGACGGAGTGTTTTATTAGGAGAACATCAGCTTTGCTACCAACATCTGCACACAGAGGAGCACAGACTACAAAAACCGGCCATTCATATTTTATTAGCCATTTTGCTGGCTATCCATAATTCAGCGAGGAGCATACTTAACAGACCTGCTCTGGGAGAGTGGACCAATTATACAGGCCCTGTGAAGGAGAATTGATTCTGTTTGGGTCGTATAGTGTCTGCAGTATCTCAGTGTGTGTGTGAGCTGTGCAGGTGATTACAGAGTTATAAATGAATCAGACTGCTGGGAGACAGAAAACACACAGGAGTGGACAGTAGCATCAGTGTTCCTTAATTATCTCAGTAGTTTGGATTCTCTAATTGGCACAAAAGCTCAAAATGTTCACGGTTCAGAGTTCAGCTTTCTAACGCTCTGTTACTGGAGTTCTGGAGTCCTTTGACGCTAATCATCTTGTTTACTAAGCTATTGTTAAACTGTAATTTGAGTTCTTCACCTGACACAATGGCATCAGTGATGCATAACACAAAATTTCATATATTCTCTAAAAACATTTCTGCAGCTTTATTAATGACTGTACTCAACACAGTGCATGTCTAGACAGAAAGTCTCCTTTAAAAGGTCCTCTTCAGTTAACATAGAATGTTCCCAAAACATTGGCTAACATTCTCATTGGATAACATTAAAAGTTATCTTCTTACAAACACATGAGAACATATGAGAACAACCTTCTCATATCCAAGCAACAACATTAAAACAATGTCTAAAATATAAAGTTCCTAGAATTTTTAAAATAATAGTTTAACATTTGTTATCTAATGGAAATGTTAGGGAAACGTTTGTATAACCTAAAAGGATTAGCTGGGTTCCTGTGCATACTAACAGACAGCGCTTAGTGAGCACTAAATCCATTTAAGGGCCTGTGCTTCTTTCTATTTCACTCTAATATCTCCCTTCACTGAACAATGACGCTAACAGATCTTTGCTCTGGTTTGTAAAACAGAATGCTAAAGAACAGCACTAACCGATTGGTCCATAGCAGGATGAAATTTCATTGGCTGCTCACAATTTAAGTAATTAGCTTTTCTGGGATCATTAAATGTTAACAGTCCTTTCCGTCATTAAGGGAAAGTTAATTATAGATTTGAAAATGAAGCGCTATTACGTTCAAACCGAATCTGAACATTAGAAAGTATTCATTTCAACTGCAGGATATTTTTGGTTTTATAGTACATATAAAATCCCTCAGAACTGCATCATTTCTGTGTCTTACTCAAAAATGACGCAAAGGTCACAAGCTACAAGAGACTGAATGGACAGAAAATCGAACCTTTTCAGATTTGGGAAATTGTAAATCTTTTAACTGGCCAAGTAATCTTGTCTTGTGCCTGTAATACATTTTTAAAATATCTGAATTATTGCACAGATCGTGCTTATATGCTCCAAAATGTCTAGGTGTTTGAGTATAAACTCAAACATTTCAACTTCTTCCTGGTCCAAATTAACTGGGTTATGCCATCCAGATGGGTTTTATAGCTCTATACACCTACAGTATGTCTGCGTTTCTACAGTGTGCGACTGCCATTGCCTCTATTTTTATTTCTCTAAAGATATTTTGCTAGGTGTGAGCTATATGAATACAGCTCAAGGTGAAGGAGCCCACACACTAACCACTACAATTTCATTAACATTTAAATGTATGCATTTGACAGATGCCTTTATCCCACAGCAACCTACAGTGCTTTTAATTAGTATAAAATAGGCCTCATACTCATGACCTTTGATGTGCTAACTGAGCTACAGAACAACTACAAATTGCTTCTGTAGCTACAAACTGAACTACAGTTACCATTACAGCTTTAGCTTCAATTACATCACAGTAAACAGAGGCAAAGCATATACTCAGATGAAACATACTTCAATAATTACATTGAGCTATGAAAGGACAATTTACTCACTGAGTAAAAAAATGTTCCTCTGCATACATCTAATGCAAATGTCCTTTTCCAGCTGAGATGAGATTCAGTCGTGGGGCTGCAGGAGACAGAGAGAGGATCCCGGTTCACCATGTTCTCCAGTATGCAAGAAACAAAATTTCACAGTCTGCTGGTTCTCCACCCGGAGTGCAACTTCCTGTGGAACTAAACAGACTGAATCAAGAGTTTCCAAAGAGCACGCAACAGTCCAGGGAAAGACAAGCTCAATTGATCACCCTGTCACTGCGCTTTATTGTTAACGGCTTGGTGTCACGGTAACAAATTAGATTGTTGCGGGATGAGACCAATTAATTGCAATGTTAGACGGCCTGCCAAGTTCTCTGTGCCAGATGCAATTGTGAACATGGGTGATTTCTTGGTTTTACAGGAGCGCTCCATCAAAACACCTGCTGCTCAGCATCTATTAAGATTAGAACAGAAGAGGTTTAAATGCCTTTTAAACTAAATGCAACAGTATTTGCTTATTTCATATCTGCACTTTATAAAAAACTCACTTTGCTTCAGGTGTGCCTGTGTACAAATGAAATGTCAACATTTTAAGGTATCAACAAAGAACACATCACTTTTTGAAGCTATTTAAATAAGGGCCTCTCCTACACACCAAATGTTTTACTATATTTTCAAGATGTCATAAAATAAAGTCAACCTTGTAAACACAACTGCACAACTCAGCCATTTGAGTAAAAATTAAGGCCAAAATCATTCCAATCCTTTTCAGCATTCCATGACATGCCGCATTTATGAGGTCAGCGAACACTCCAATTCCATCCATTCCTCCCTAGCATCCCAGCAGACACATTTAATTTCCCCATGGATTAATTAAAGACCCAAATGACCTTTTACTGCATGCATGTTTCATGGCTGAAGACAAAGCACAGTGTTTTAAGACAAAGCCATCAGCACAATGAGAGAATCTCACAGGCTGCATATCATTACATCACCAATCTTCCCTGCTAGTTCCAGGAGACAATTAATATTCTGTGTGCGCTAACAAACACAGCCGAGCTTAGCATCTCAGAGGAGCTGGCAGGTAATTGCTGAAGTCAGCCACAGCGTGAGAGCCGCTTGCTATCACAGGTGCTAATATGTGTTTATCCAGGGGCTCATACCTTTGATGTAGGCACGGATGGAGGAGTGTCATCATCTGTTAATGTAACCGTAATGTGTGGCTGGTGAAATGGCACAGTGCTACTTTGGCTCTATTTATTGTGATTGAGCTCTGAGAGACGTCTTTTGTTATGTAAATCAAACCCACAGAAGATTATTCAAGGTTATTACAGCACATATCACTGTGCTGGGGCTGTACGCTTATTCGGATGTTACAGGAGGGTTCCCACAACTCCTGGGGGAGGAGGGTGTGTTTGTACAAAGTCTTGAAGCCTGCATTAATAAAAGACAATAAAATAGACAACACAAAGAGATGTTCATTCAAACCAAAAGTCAAAAAAGTGATTGACTGCATACTTGGATACTTCACATAAGTGTTTTCTCAAGTATGCACTGTGAGTGTCCTTCACATAAGAGATTGCAAAGTTACAAGTGTCGTTTAAAGATATGATAGCGACCAGAATTCAGCACATCTGATCTTAACCAATCTGAAGAAATTAACCACTTTGGCCTTTTCTGAAGCTAATTGGCCTGATCCTACGTACTTTGAAACCAATGAAAGGAATCAAACTACATGCAGCAATTTTCTCTTACAGCTAAAACACCATTTTATCGTACAGCTGTAATGGTGGCTAAATTGGAAACAGATTTCTTTTACATAAAACTGCTATCAGGCTGAAACACAAGCAGCGTGTTTCTCGAGAATTAAATTAGGTTTGGAACAGGTGAAACTATTTGGATGCTTCGATTTTTAGTTCAACATCTATATAAGTCTGAGTGCAATTTGTTTCTGCAGTTTTTAAAACCGAAACCTAATGTTGTTAAATGCAGAGCGATTGATTCCATTGAGTTACGTTGAGAAAATGTATCGACTTAAGACAGATTCGCACAATAATGGAAGTTGTGATGAAAAGTAATTTCTATGCAAATGGTGTTGACAAATGCATTCTATATTTCCTGTTTATTGTGTGGATCTAAATTGCTTTGCCTCACTCTTATTGAATTGAGACCTAAATTATCGTTTAATCTAGTTGTGCTGTGATCTATTTTCTAGAGGCATTGCTTTAATTGGTTGTTATTGCATTCTGTGGGCTTAAACAGTAGGTATGAGTATTGGAAGGATATTTCTCCATCAATATCCCACTTTTCTGCACCCCCTCCCTTGCTAAAAGCTATTACACAGCCTAGTCCATTTTCTCCTGCATGGCTTCATTAGAATAAAGGAAGATGGAAAGATTACAGGATTACAGTGAAAAAAAGGCATGTTACACACAACCACCGCACTCCATCTGAAAGTGTGTCAGTCTTATTCCTATTCAAGAGAATAAATTCTCATTATTTCATCATATTTTTTCTCCTTCAGAAAATCTGGGCTCCAGTAGAACAGTTCACTTCAGACCAATTCCATTACAGGTGCAAAGATTTGTGCTTTAAATAAACAGGCCACAACTATTGTGTTTTATACGTACATATTTCAGAGAATGTGTTCCAGAGCAAAAGAAATACCCAGTCGTGAGTTAAACCTGTCAAGCTTTTTTGTTTGTTTTTAAACAAAAGAGTCACAGCAGTCTGAGGCAGTTGCTTCTGTTTTCTGTGATTGACATTGTGTGTGTTGGCACGGGCGGTGCTTCGGGAAAAAAGAGGATAAGACGGGATGTCACTCCGTACCGTCGCTGTCACCGCCTGCGAATGGAGACACAAGACAGTTAAACAGACGCACACAACGTTAAATGAACGTCATATAAGCCTATAGCTAGTTTATCAAATTGAAACGTCTTGATCACAATGTACACTGTTAAAAAACTCAGCTGACATGTTTATGCAATTGATGCTCGTCAACAATCGTGTTTAACAACGAAATCTTAATCCAGACTAACAAACAAATTATGTAGTTTGATCAATAGTAAATCCCACCTTTGGTAACTAAACCTTATTACAAATAAGCTCAATGTCAATATAACCACCACAGATGCTCTATGTGCCAGTGCGCAAGCGGGGAGGGTAAAATCTCAGTTTGAAGTCTCAGCGCTCTCCTCATTTCCTTGGCAGCCTCTGTCGGACCATCAGCTCCTTCGCTTCGGTATAGTTAATATTGAGTAACTACACCTTACACGACTAACTACGAGGCACGAGCGGATTGAAAACAATGACCTGTTGGTGTTTTTGGCATAACATGAAATGCTGATCGGTTGAAGACACCCTATATAAGGAGCGTCATCTCAGGGAAAGGACTGTTGCAGAACGCGGGACGGGATGCAATCGCAACAGCGCACTTAGCATTGCAAGGGTGATGGGACGTTTAAATGCTCGTGGACTGCGAGGGCTGCAAGCCTTGGTTAAAAAACAACCCCGCTTCTGTTCCAAAAGAAGTTTTAAAAAGATCTGCCTTAGGTAAATGCGTTTAAAAGTAATCGTCTCTTTCACAGCCCGATCGTTCTCCAGCGCAAATGTATGAAAGCAGATATCTGTGTGTGTTGTAATACATTGCTGTTGTTTGTGATGGACTGTTAATTCTACAGATTGAGCAACGCTGCTTCTTCGGGCACAATGAAGTCTATCTTCTACAGTCGCTTTTTCATCCTCCTTCCGTGGATCTTGATAGTGATCATCGTCATCGACATCGATACGAAAAGATCGTCTGTAAGGAACACGGCCAGCTTCTATTTCTCCAGGCTAGGAAATGTCCAGCAGCGGCAAGACGTCAGAGCGACTCGAACCAGCAGCAGCGGCGTCGGTAGCAACATCAGGACCGGGAGCAACGGCACATCTCTCCCGGTCATTTATGCCATCACTCCCACTTACAACAGAGCGGTGCAGAAAGCCGAACTCACTCGCCTTGCCAACACATTCCGCCAGGTTCCGCAGTTTCACTGGATCGTGGTGGAGGACTCGAACTCACACACGGAGCTGGTTTCGCGGTTCCTCGCCCGGTCTGGTCTGCGGTACACCCATCTGAATGTATTCACCCCGCGCCGGTTTAAGCGGACGGGGATGCCCCGGGCTACCGAGCAGAGAAACGCAGCGCTCGGTTGGCTCAGAGGACATCGCACCTCCAAAGATAAAGGAGTCGTTTTCTTCGCAGATGACGATAACACTTACAGCCTTGAGTTATTTGCAGAGGTAAATATGACTTTAGATAAATATTGGTAAAAACTGCTTTGAGTGTTTCTGATATTAGGCTAAATTGAAACAATTCACTTTTTGGTTAAAATGACCAAACATTAGTACATAACAGATCAGTGTTTAAAACTATCACTAACATAGATTTGCAACAGTAAGCTTATAATAAAGATTTAACATTTGACCAGTGGGATCCGTTTTCGTAGGAAAAGTACAATTTACCACATACGTAATGAAACCCCAAAGTATCTATAATAACGTGCAACTTGTTTTATAAAGAGACGGTAATAAAGACACAATCGTTCAGCATTGGAGCTTTAACCTTATTATAGCATAAAAAACAATCTGTAACTGAAAGCAGCTCATTCATAAACCATTTAAATATTACAGAAGTTGTTTACTTTAGCTACTTGCAGGAGGCTACAAATCACACTGTACTGACATATCACCATTAGTTACTATAAATGTTTTGATCAAGACCTTTAACTGGGATATAGGGAGATTTGCAAATCGAGGACATGAGCAATTCATGTTCAACACATTCATAAGCTCTGAAGTATAAGCTGTACCTGAGAAAACAATATCTTTAAAACAATGAGCTCTATAAGACTGTATATAACATATACAGTCATATAAATGATGACTGCTAACATATAAATGATACCTGTGGAGATTTTACACTAGGCAAGGTCTGAAGGTTGTTTTTTTTCTGGATGTTACTCAGTGCAATTGATCGCTGTGTTTGCCCTGAGAACCTGTTTAAGTGATACTCTATTCTAGAAAGTAGGTACTGACCCTGTAGACAGTCTTGTGGTTTGCCATCTATTTCTTATGACATTTTAAATGCACAGTGCGCCTAAATGAAGGCGACCTACTATACTGTGTAGCCAAGCAGAGTGAATTAACCCAGTTAAAGTCAGTGGAAATCACTGAGAAACAGACAGAGTGACCTGTCAGCTGGGAAATTAGAGTTTGTCTATTTAAACGGTGGTCTGTGGAAGACAAAACAGAAAACAAAGTGTGGTGACAAGAGATACTTCGTTTGACATCCTGCTTTACCTGAGTTGTCTAGATTATACACTTTCTATATCATTTTTAGAACGCTTAAAAAGTCAACATTTACAATTTCGTTCTAAGCCTGTATGCATTTTTGCCTGTGAAACACAAAAGAAAACATTTTTTCTAAGTCTTTACATCAATTTAAGGAGCCAATAAAGTCAAAACTAAATTAACTAGGAATATGCAGTGAATATGAAGTTGTAGTGCATTCCAACCAAGTTATCAAAGAGTTATGGGTTGAGGCACCTCATAAGATAACAAAATACTGTGGAGTCTTTGTTGTTTTTTTTACATTGCCAGAAAAAACGTGATATAAAATAAATATACAAATCGTGTATCTGCAGATATATTGATGAATCTACTTATCTAATATATTTGCTCATGTCTTAGCTGTGCAAATGCCCTTGTTTTCTAACCCCTTTTTCTCTGCTCATTTCCTCAATGCTTGCTTTACGCATCTCTCCCTCCTTCTGCCTTTCTCACTATATCTCTCCAGTACACAGCTGGACGTGTGTACCAACATGAAACAACCCCTGAGGGGTCGAACACTATCAGAGAGCAGCTCACGCCTGCTCTACTGAATACAAACACATTACACAGCTCAGCTAATGCCATTTTACCAGTTTGTCAGTGTAAAATATTAACAAATATTAATGGGATACAGGAAAATCCACAACAAATCATTTGCATTTATTCATTAAGCTGACACTTTTCTTCCCCCCAATAACCTTGCCTTAATGTAACTGCTACAATCTATATCATAGATTGTACATAAAAAGCTCATAAGCACTAAGCTATGTACATATACATACATACATATATATACAGGCACAGTTTAATCTATACTACGATGCTTATCATGTCACCATATATATATATATGTGTGTGTGTGTGTGTGTGTGTTGAGTTTTGTTGTTCAACACTCCTCTATACTGCAGAATTTTTATATACTGTACTGTCAAAGTAGGGCCAGATTTTCTTATCCCTTGTCCCTGCAGGACACAAAAGCTGCCAAATACAGGTGCCTTTTCACATTAAAATTTCCAGACGTCTGTTTTTTGTGGCCTGTCCCTGGCTGGAGCTGTGAAGGACAGTAAAAAAAATTCTTACTGTGCACTCAAAGCCTACAAGGTTACATAACACTTAATGTGGCACGGAAAGACAAGCAGCAATTCTGTTGGTTACTTCTTCAATTGTGTGGTGTATGTTTTGACCAGCTATAAGAGCAGTCTATGACATTACATTTGATGGCTTTGTCTGCCCTTGTTGGCATCTCCAACAAATGACATCTTAACAAAAGGAAATATTAAATTTGTCTTTGGGCAGAGCACTCTTGTGGAGACAGGGCCTTTAAAGCAGTTCCCTTCCCTAGGGGACAAAGAAGGGAAAAGGGCATTAGAAACACAGCTATAGGGGTGCCAGTCATGGCATCAAAGCTTGTCCATTGCTTAGGGCTGCCAGCCACAGACACGTCACACTGCTGCATACCGCACTCACATAAATAGCACAACCATTAAACTTTCAAAGACTTCTCTGACCATTTGCTTGAGAAATTACCCGGCAGTACTTGTTCGCCAAGAGAGAAGTACTTTTTATTCCTTTATTGCTTCGAAGGAATAAAGAAAACGGGAGATTATTTCAGCGTTGGACTGTTTAATTCTTTTCTTGTAGATAGTAGTTACTGTGTTGACGGGTGGTAAACAGATACAGCCTGACAGATGTGATAGCATTTAGAAAACTAAAGAGCAGTGTGTTCTGTCTCCAGCGGATTGCAGGTGTATATATTTATTTATGCTGAGAATGAGCCAGGACTTTATTATAGGCCATGCTGGGTGTAGATTTACTATGCTAGACTACACTTTTTTTACATTACTATGCTAAGACCCAACTGTCAACACAGACCTTGGTGATATTTGTCTGTGTCGTGTTTTTGATATTATTGCATATGTAACGTGTCTGTTGTTTGTTTGCTGTTTAGATGCGGTCGACCCGAAGAGTGTCGGTGTGGCCAGTTGGACTCGTTGGGGGCCGGAGATATGAACGCCCCCTGGTAGAGAACGGAAAGGTGGTTGGGTGGTACACCGGCTGGAGGGCTGACCGACCATTTGCAATTGACATGGCTGGTAAGACTTTCCATTTACCTGCTGTTCATAATGACAGGTTCAGCATTTTAGATTAAGCACCAACAAATACATCATTCAGCACCGCTGCAACTGTTTTGTGTCTGTTGTGTCTATTTCTGGGTACAAAGCCACATTGGATAATTAACAGGTTTCTAGTGACTGGCACATCAAATCCTCCAACAGGTTTCAAATTCCAGAACTGACAGATGCAAATCCTTATATTTAAATTTAAAGCTGAACACAACCATTTTTTTCCCATATTTTGCTCTTTCCCAAAACCTTTCATTTATTCAGTGGCGGATGCTTTTATCCAAAGCCATTTACAGTGCATTCAAGTTATACATTTTTATCAATATGTGGGAGTCAAACGCATGACTCTATGCATTGCAAGCAGCATGTTCTACCAGCTGAGATACAGGAACCTGTACAAGATGACCTTTCATCAACTGAACTGAAGATTTTTAAAGTTCAGAACCATTACATCACCACCATTACCGTTAAAGCCTTTACAGTATGTGAGAGGAAGAACATTAGCTAGCATTAGCTCTTCAGGTTTCACCACCAGGTTTCTCACTTGAATTTAATGCTATTAGGCTACTGAACTCCATCTACTCGTGTCCAACTCTGTCCATCTTTACTTGAATCTAGAGGCAATTCTGGCCACATGATACCATGTGCTGTGGATAATCATGACATCACCAGTGTGAGCAGCAACTGGCCTGATCTGATAAGCAGAACTTCTTTGTGGATTGGTCACGTTGATACTCTTCTGAAGTTCCCGACTGAAGACGTTTCAAAAGACAGCAAAGCATGGGAAACTGGTCCAAAGCAGTCTGTGAATCAGTGCCTATGAGGAGAGGAAGAAGATATAAAGATTTGGTCTTAGGTTAACTGAGCAAGACATAAAGACAGAATTTGACATGCTGGGCTAGATTATTAAACAGATCAATGTTAAAAGCGCCACATAATCACAATGAAAACCATCATATGAACAATGTTACCTATAGACATCTCTTAATATTAAGCTTGGATATAAGAAAATATTTCAAATTAATAAAATTACACACTTTTAAACAACAACTGACAGGTAAAGATAAACCCCATAATTACAGGAAAAAAGATATTAGACACCAGCCACAATGTGCTTCCCCTAATTGGCAAAAACTACCTTTGCCGAAGCTAAATTCAGCAATTTTTCTGTGCATTCTAGCAAACATGAGCTCTCAGGCAATGCATTAAAGTGAGTGTGTGGGGGGGGTGAGAACATGCTGACAGGTCGGAAACATCCTAATGGAGAGAGGCAGGGCTCGTACGCTGCTCGGGAAAATGAACACAGCGTCAGAGACTGAGCCGAAGAGTAGCAGTTAACTGAAGCATCCATAATTCCCTAGAGTCCTGGTCTGCCTCTGGATGTTACGTTCCTCATGAAACTCTAATAACAAGAGCCGATATCATCTCCCTCTTATCTAATCTCCATCCTAAAATGCCTTATCCCTCCATTTTAACCTTTCCTTATGGCTTGCATTCATCTCACATGTGCACTCACCCATAATATCTTTATCAGAGATAATGTATTCATTCTGAAGCCCACATGACATAAAGAACATCTCCTTTCACAAGCCCCATCAAAAAATATTCATGCCTTCTCACATCCCTGCCCCAGACTAAACGCACAACTAGTAGATGTTTAAGGTTCATAACTCCAGCCTCTCTACTACAGTTCTGTCTGAACAAAAGCAGAAAACAATGAGGACATTTAGTATTCCTGCGGTACGGCTTCTTGCGAGAGCAAACACAATAGCAGAGAGAAGGTCCTGAACTATCTCTCGTAGCTTTCAAGCGTTGCTCTTTACCTGAAGAGGAGCTCAAGTGCTCGTCTTAACATGAAACCCTTTTAAACACACAGTAGCTGAGCTTTGCGAATTAGGTGGAGAGGGGGTGAAAATTCATGTAAATAAACCGAAACAAAAGGCTTCATTTGTGGTGCACACAGCGATTAGTTTGTGTGTGAGTCATGCTAATATTTTTACAGTCTAAGTGGGTCCAGATAGAAGGTGAGAAATGTGCAGAATAGATTTAAACATGATACAATGTGTTAACAGCAAGAATTAATCTCCTAACTCTAAATATTAGCAGAATAGCTAAAATATTTAATAAATTATTATGCATGATTTATGGGATGTATAGAACCTTATGAACTGAGGTCGAATTGAGAAGGTGCAATTGAATTGAGGTAGAATAAATTGAGGTAGAATTGAGGCTTAACAGGTAGAACATGATGCTATACAATGTCACAGGGTTAAGTCCCATGGAAAAATAAACACAAACTAATAAAAAAGTCACTTTGCTTTGAAATTC
Organism: Yasuhikotakia modesta; assembly: GCA_036877545.1. NCBI lineage: Eukaryota > Metazoa > Chordata > Actinopteri > Cypriniformes > Botiidae > Yasuhikotakia > Yasuhikotakia modesta. The sequence goes on along the minus strand of JBAJNP010001764.1, from coordinate 40,322 downwards.
AGTTAATGCTGTCAAATCTGTGGTAAACACAACCTCTCGTAGCCGTGGAGTGAACTTGAAACACTGTTTACGCCTTTTACTCAACAGAACAACCAGATAGTCCCTGAAGCACTTTTGGGCCAACACCAAAAAACAAATATGGCTCCTAAACTGAATCAAAGACATGTCCCTGATTCTCAGAACATAATTCTTTACATCGTTGCCACAATATTTTTACACAGTGACATCAAAAGACAATATAGTCATTAAAAAAAGAATCAGATCAACAGATTGGAATTGGGTGACTTTCAACTATTAATAAACCTTGACAGTATTCATGTTAATGTGAGGGTGAGAAACACTGTAAGTATGCAAGAACACATTTAGCAGGGCTCCGATGTACATCGCATTACTGTTATGACTTCGCCTCTGTGGATTTGAGGGTAGCCCAGGTGGTTTTATCTACAATGCAGTTGTCCTAGAAAACAGCCTGTACCAGGAATAAAAAAGCCCTCAACAGAGGATTATATTCCCTACAGTAAAATGTAAAAAATCCTTCTCCTGTTTGGCCATTGAGATTGTGTCATATGGAGGAATGGAAATGAGAGGCCAAAATATTCTATGTGACCCAGATGCAATCATGGGACAAGTTCAACCTGTTCCCCTGTGAAAATACATCAGACACATCCATGAATATGCTATACATTTGTGGCCTTGACTTTTTAAGGCTTTACAGGCTTTGCAAGAGTCATATAAACTAATATCCAACATAAAAGTAACTCAGCCAGAAAAAATCTTGTTCTTAACACATCAAATGTCTGTATTCAAAAGTTACTGGAGTTGTAGTACTGACAGCATGTCAAGTTAATCTGAACATCTAAGTTATTGAGAAAGAAAGAAAAAAGAGGGAAAGAAAGAAAGAGTTATGAGTCTCTTACCGTTGGCAGGCTTCGCAGTCAATCTGCAGGTGGTCCTGTCAAACCCTCGAGCTCTGTTCAAGAGAAGAGGAGCCAAACCGGGGATGCAGGAGTCTGACTTCCTCAAACAGATCACCACAGTCGAGGACCTGGAGCCAAAGGCACACAACTGTACCCAGGTCAGTACAAAAGCCTGCATGTGCATTCCTTCAAACTCTAATTCAAATGTGAAATGTAATTCAGATGTTATTAAAACAAGCTCATTAGAAACTATACAGTGGCTGGCAATGTGCAGGTATAATTGCAATTCTATAGTTATTATATAGCGTTTTAATTTTATATTCTATTTAAAAACCAACATGCATATGCAAAAAAAAAAGATATTTTAGGAGGCATATCAAACTACTAAAGTGATTTCAGTTATTTGACAGATTTATATAATGCTGTATATTGTATATTGTTGACATTAGTTTGGACCTTGTGACCTAACTTGACCGTTGCACTTTTGCACTTTGTTGAAAACGTGGTTTCTATTCGGTCTGTTGGTGTGAACAGCCCAACAGTGTATAAACAAGAATAGCTCAAAAAGTGTGTGCAACTGAAAAACACATTTCTATGTTAGACCAGTTGAGAGTCTAAAAGCTTCTGCAGTCATCTGTGGCCCATTATCTCAGGTGCTGAAGTCTAGTTGAACCCAAACCTGTTCTGTCTGCTCACCTTATATGTCAGAAAGCTTTCTTCTCCTGTATAGCACATCACGGCTACTGTCATCATCATTATCACCCAATTACCCTAATGGTAGCAGCTCTGGGTTATTAATAGTGACTATTAGCAGGGCTGACAATTCCACTAATCACCCACACCAGCAAGAGCAGGACACGTCCGTGGAGCTCCGCATCATTTTGCCTCACCAGAGACAGCGTAATGTGCATTGTAAACACTCCAGAGAGGGCAGCTTTAGTCCTGCAGTACAATAGCGCAGTAAACTGAAGTGAAAATGCACTGACAGTTACAGAGACGTGCGAGTTGCTTTCTGGACAAAGTGGGAGTTTAATATACTTATTTTCATGGCTGCAGTCCAATTAAGCATTCACATATTATATGCGGATGCCATCGTGCAAGTAAACAATAGGAAGTTGTGACAACGGTTATGGGAGGGTTCCAAAGTCAACAAAACCTGGAGAAAGCAATCCGTTAGCAATCTCATTTATCTCAATGGCTGTTTTGGCGGCCCCGTGACCCGCTTGGAGGTGCCTCAATAGAAGCACAGAATATTTTGAGCCAATTACCTGAGCTGTAAATGGGATGTGATGACTCATTCTGGATCCACAGGAAATGATGTCATGCTGATGGCAGTACAAAATATTGAATAGCCCTTTAAAGAAAAATGAGGCACTGGTAAAACATTTAGCAACAAATATAAGCAACATAAAGTGCTTACAGTAATTTCAGCAGATTTCACGGTTGGTTTTAAATGGACAGTAATGAATCTTTTAGTAACAGATGGTGTACATGCAGCAGTTACCAGCAGAGGCTCACAGGGCCATGTTAACCAGCCTGACCTTGACCTTTTGCTCAGTACTTCCTCATCATCTTAACACAGACGGTCACGAGAGGGCATCTGGCCAGATGGAGTCCTGACACAGACGTTTTTAAGAAAGGTCACATTTGCAGAAGCGTTCTTGGGGCAGTCCCCGGATACTGTGACCAAGCCTGCAGGCAGGCCGATATGGCCAATTCCCAGCATGCACTTCAGAGTTAAGGGCAGTGAGGCTGGCCCAAATTGGGGGTTATATGGTCATGTGCATGCAGTAATCAGACTGAATGAATGTGACGAGGACAGGAAATCAGAAGCAAAGAAAAGAGAAAGTAATAAAGAGGCAAAAAAAAAGAACAATAGGGGTGCAAAGAGAATCTGTTTATATATGGTTGAAAGAGGAAAATGTGATGTAAAAGAAAAGAGAAGATCTTAAATGCAGAAGACAGTCAATATATTGTCCTAAAGAAATCTTGATTCTGCAGATCAGATTCTACCGGACCATGTCTGCCCACAACATACCAGCATAGCAGACACTGCTCCAAGATTAGACCCAAAAGTATGAAACATTTAAATTTTAATAACCTTTTCATGGAATTAATTTACAATTATCAGCCCAGAGGACTGCTGGTTTCACACCTCCACATTGGCTGTTATAGCACTGCGTTCAACCTTAGCATGCAAAGTTGTAGCTATTAAATTATCAACATTAAAATTTAAAGGATTTATTACATTGGAAAGCAACAGTGCATGAATCTAATTTTTCATTTATTATTACTTCCTTTGTAAAAAAATAGTGCTTAAGATTCTATAGCTGCACACAATGTAACTAATAAAACTTAACAACCCACAAACCAATTAAGACTCACCTCAGGAAATTCTCAGCTCACCACATTCCAGAACTTTACATTACAACCAGTGAAAAGTTGCAACCAATCAGATTAAACTATATAAAGCAAGTGTCCAATTATCTACATAAGTTATACTGCATACAAAATATACTTTTTATTAGGTTTGGCACCACAGAGCAAATCTAGTGTTACTTTAGGGTTGTAGCCTCACGTTATTCATCTCTTATGGTAATGCTAAATTAGCTTCGTTACGCAAAACAAACACATTTGCAGTGCCATGTGTTTAGGAACTGACAAGTCGCACCTGGTTGCAGCCATTTTAATGGCGCTTGCGTCCTGCATTGGCTTAGACTGATATAATTAAGATGTGCAATGGGCAAGGGAGACCACCAGAGATCCCTTTCCGGCATCCTTCACGCACCGACAGACTAAAACAACTCCACTGCTAGATTAGACTCAAACTAACCTTATTTCCTCTGTGGTGTTGTACCTTTGCTTGTTTTGATTTACATGCACCTGCCTCTTGGTTACACAAATATTTGATGGTAACATTCTGGCACTGCATTTTTTAATGGTCTCTTTCAGGTCTTGGTGTGGCACACCCGAACCGAGAAGGTCATCCTGGGCAACGAACCAAAGCGACAACAGGATTCTGTTTTTATTGAGGTCTAGTGGACTAGACTGTACTAGGAATTGAAGGACTGTCAAATGGACCAAAGGCATTTGCAAAAATATTAAATTAAGAATAACTGCTCTGAGGGCAAGATTGGAGATGGTACTCTGGAGATAGTCTCCATGTTCCTGCTTTCTTCATTGACATGCACTGGGTTGCTGGAGTTTGACACTGTGGAAACACACTGGATTACTTGTAACTTGCTTGTGTCGGATAATGGAAATGGTTTTCTTTTCAAAAGGCAGTGGACTAAAAACCTCTATAGTAAACAGAACATTGATGGACTCTGATGAAATCAGATTAACATCCATCTGTAAACCAGAGACCATTGGACCATTGTCTGAATATTGTACTGAAGTCTTAACTACTGACAGGTGCTGGTGAAAGGAACACTAACAGACCACAAAAAAAGGAAATCATGGATATGATTTTAAAGGTAAAATCAACATTCCCTCGAAATAAAGAATAATCTGGTTAATGGTGGAAAAGCATTAAGTATTTTGTGTTTCACATCACACACACACACACACAGACATCATTACAGCAGCAGAACCTGTGGATTACAACTGTCTTTATTCCAAACGACCCTCTTTAAAAGCAAAACAAAACAAAAAAAGTTGAGAGGGAATGGGGAGAAAAATAACTTTACAATAAATGTGTCTTTAGACAAAATGATCACACAATAGTTCATGGCTATTCACTGTTTAATGCACGAAATAACATATTTCTCTCTGTACTAGGCACCAGAAAATGTAAACACATTTTAGAAACAAATCTGGATGACAAGGTGGAGATGTTTATATTATTGCACAGCAGAGAGACCCTGTCTGAGGAGAGATTCTCTGCTTTGGCGGCAAAACCGGTGTGTTGGATTGCACGCTTTTGTTTGCTCTCCAAAACTCGCTAAAATGTTACGCCCACAATCATAAACTCCCACCCCTTTTATATGTCCATCCCGCTCCTTCGACTTAGCCGTCACAGTCACGTAGGTAAAGTCGTCCAGGTTTATTTGCCTTTCACTCACTGTGCTTCATTGTAACGCACACATTAAAACATTACAGTAAAATATGGATTTTTTCGCGGAGCTACACAGATTTGACAGTTTGGGAGGGCGAGGGATTTCTCTATCTCATGATTACATACATTACATGGGTCTATACGATATCTGCTACAGGATTCTGGGATGTGGGGCATATACACAGAAGTTAGGATCGAAATGGGGGCAGTCACAAATATGATAGCCATACCTCTGTCATTTAAATACTATTACTCACTATTGATTTGGTAAAGATATATTAGAAGCCTGTATAATTGGTCCAGCAGCTTTCTCAGCTGATATGTGTGTTTTGAACCCCCCAAAAATATATATATATATATATATATATAGAAGAAAAAATTGCCAATAAGACGGACAAAGCTGTCAGTCTCTTAAATCCAGGCTCTTGCTCAGTTGATCAATACACAGAGGGCAGGTTGAGTTGATGCTCTCCAGAGTGGTAATGGTTGGAAAGAGGGGAAATTAACAGTACATGAGTGAAACTCTGGGTGCCAGTGGTGCCGGAGAGGAAATGGAGAGATGAGCTGCCCCTTTTCCTCCATCTTCCCATGTTCATTTACTTCCAGAGCTGGGTGCTGAGGGTCTGACCGGAGGGCGGTGCCACCCAGCCGCCCATGGGGGCACCAGGCTGCCCGAATGCCATTGGAGCACCAGAACCATTCATGTTCATTCCAGACATCTGCTGGTTAATCTGATAAAGACAAAGAGAGTAATAGAAAGAAACTATCAAACATCTCAACAGATTAATTCTATAATTGTTTATAATAGATTGAATTGAACCATTGGATTGACAGCAGAGAGAAAAACAACAACAATGTGAATTAAACAAACATGATCACATTAAAGAGAGAACAGAAGCTAAGCCATGTCTTTCTACAATAATACATATTGTGCAACAGATGACTGGCTGTTGCCAATAGGGTTTCATAAAAGGTCAGAAAGAAAAAATTATACAAGGTGTTTTTAAACCTGAAGTCATGGCCAATCAAAAACATCTGCAGAAAACTGCTACTTACCACCAAAGATAACCTAAAAATTTTCCTTGTTTAATAGTGAGGCTTTTACAATGGAATTTGGTAAACAGTCAATTAATGTTAAAATGCACAGTTTAATCCTACAGACAACAGATGTATTTACTGAACTTTGTGTAGTTACTGAGTATTTTCTTAGTATTTTGAGTATATTATGTAATATAACCTCACACAGACACTGTAAGGTTAGTAAGTTTATTTTAACATCTGTTGTCTGCCTCAATTCCCCTTAATTGCAAATGTCTGATGAGTCAAAACCATTTTTGGTTATAAACATTATTCCACAGATGCTATCCAGCAAAGCTCACCTTACTTTGAACCCAGAATATTCCTTTGAAAGGTTACAACAGAAACACATTTTGTTGTTGGTTTGTAGCGTTTGCGGTACAGAAATTGAAATTGGTGTTTGTAGACAGAGAGAGATCAGAACACTGAATCTCCTGACAAGCTTCTTTACCTGCAGACAGCCTTTTCTTCCAACTTTTTCTCTTCCTCTTTCTTCTTAAAGGTTACTAAGCTGTTTTCTGATCTTTAAACTCGCCCATCTCTCCTTACTTGCAGTCTCTCTCTCTCTTTCTCTCTCTCACACTCTCTATCTCTCTCACTCTCGCTCCCTCTCTCTCGCTCTCTCACTCTCGCTCTCGTTCTCGTTCTCCCTCTCTCTCATGTTCTTACTCTATGCTTCAGCCATTCCCCTTGACTGTCATCATCACTGTTCTTCCTGTGAGCAGAGCAGCATGGAGGAGAGGCTCCTGAGGGTCTACAGGGGTCTGCCAGCTGTGGGGCGGCCCATCAGCAGGTAATGGTTTCATATAAATGCCCTCCACTTTTCATTGGTAGGTGGATTTTTGAGAATGTCTGTGTGTGTGATCTTTACTCAGCTGTTAGAGGGAATATACAATGGAAAACAGGACAAAATTGCAGAACAGATGTACTACGTAGACATTTTATGATGTTCAACATGCTTCTTTTCCAGTTCATACCTCAACCAGTTACAGAAACCTGGCTGCATTAATTCAGGAAAGCTCATGGTTATGACATCACAACTATAAGTGCCCTTACATAAGGTTATGCTGACATAAACTTCTATTCAGTATTTTGGAATCTACCCTGACATAATAAGCACAAGTGTGAACTATACAGAAGTCAACAATAACAACAGAGCTCATTAACATGCATACGTCTTAATGCACCATTTTTGTTGCTGTACCTTAAATTACTAATAGCGATGAATTTGGTCTTAAACATTTTAAGTGGGTATAAAATAAAATAAAAAACTAAACACAACCATCCCTCCCTGACCCTCTTTAATACTAACTACTGTACCACCAGCTAATCTAATCGTGGGACAGACTAGCATCACATTTCACTAGCATCTTATTCCATTCCACGAGCTAAAACTGCTTCCTGAGGTGCTGAGGGAGGTTATCCATCACCACCAGCTCCTGGGGTGCTCTGATGTTTCACAAAGTGACTAAACTGCTTTAGGCCATGCAATGTACGATTAGAGCCAGAGTTACAGAAATAGTCGGAAGAAAAGTGGAAAATTCTCCACAAGAGGATCCACTCTGGACCTCAACTTCATTTTCTGCTCAAATGCACAGCAGGACGAATTCCGCCAATCTAGTAATTACACCTGCTTCCTCCTCGCACAACGCTGCCTACGCTACAAATTTGTATTGGTGTGTGTATAAGTGTGTGTGTTTGTAAATATTCCAGGAATTGTACACAGCTACTTAGGGAGTGAATTTCTAACTCTAATGATTCCTCTCCTCCCAGTGCGCTAGTTCCTCAAAAAAAATGAGGAAGTCGCAAAGTGTGTGAGTGTGGAGTAATAAAGAAAATCATCTAAAAGTCAGATCTTAGAAAACATGCTGGAAATACAAAAGCAAAAATTACCCTCACTTCAGAAAATGATTAAAGTTTTTCTTTCCTCTTATAAAATACCAATACGACACAAACACACACACTTGCATTGTATGGAGGCATTTTAATTAAGGTGGTGTGTGTGTGTGTGTGTTCGTGCTGCATTGATTTATGATGTGTAATTAACCTCCTACAGGCTGAAATCTCAAACTCCCTCTGTGCTCATACACAGGGGGTCAGGGGCCAGTGGCGACGAGGAAGGGGTGTGGGGGGGCAGGTGATGAGAGCTAAGAGGTTGTGCCACCGTGTTCTCATCTTTAATGAACCGCATACAGGTGGATGACAGCAGATATGATAACGATTAAGAAATGACTGCATATGATTGATTCACATAATCAATCTTTACACCTAGAATGGCAAATAATCAAAACTGATCTGAAACAAGGCAAGCTCTTACGCTGACCCATCTCAGCAACAACATGCCGTAGTGTGACTGGTGCATTGTGGGAATCAGGTCTTGAGATCTGATATAGATGTTCTTTCTATAAAAAGCCAATACTGCATTCCTGTGCTGTGCCAGTGACGAATGTTCTTTATGTATCTGATGACTCATGTAGGTCCTGGTTAAATATATACCCTGGTGAAACACCGTGAACTAAACTGGCTCCTCTCCGACCTCCTTTATGTGACTTTAGAGTATCATCAATGCATCATTCAGCCTTTTCAGGACTATTTTCTCACTCCTGTGCCATATTTTAGGTTTTTCTTGTATCATGATAATATTATGTTCCTCATTCCTTCTGTCAGCATCTTTAAAAACTGTTGAGCATCTTCTACAACATGTTCCATTAAACTCACAGACTTTAGGTTCTTATAGACTTATTGAACTCATACACCCCAGTTCACCACCTGGATGTCTTGTTTAGGTGATCAGATCTTTGCTTTTTAAGAGCTTGCTTGTTCTGATTGTACTACATCTCTAGGTAATTTTCATATCACAGACAAAAGTGGGGTTTCACAAGATTTCAGTGAAGATACCTCATAGGAAGCAAGAAAATTTGATTCATGTTATTCCACAAATTTTGATACCTGTGCCATATTCCACTGGCCTTGTTGCCCCGGCTGCATGGCATACATGTTTTGAGGGGGCACCATGCCCTGAGGTCCCATCATGCCTTGGGCCGGGGCCAAGCCCATCACCCCTGGCTGTGCATTTCCCATGAAACCATTGGGCATCGTCATGCCAACCATCATGCCTGCATTCTGGCCCATCATAGCTCCGCCCTGGCCCATCACGGCACCCATCATGGTAGTGGGTGGCATGGCCCCTCCCATCCCAGGAAAGGCTTGAAAGTTTGCCTGCGGCTGAGCTGGAAACTGCATCTGCGAAGGACCCATGAACATTGCGGTCGCTGTGGGAACAGAAGCAAACAAAGGTACACAATAAGAAAGGATCTATAGACATTTACACATGACGATATGTTCAAGAAGACAAAAATGGAAGCACAAAAAAAATCGATATCTGCGCTAATGTTTACAGCGCCTCACCCTGAGCTCAGAGGAAATGGATCCTTGAGACAGGAGAGGTGTTCAGGATAAAAGGTGCATTCAAAAACACACCCCTGATGGCTGAGAAATTGCACAGCCTTCATTTGGAGCGCCTGAAGTTTTGGGAAATGGCCTCTTTGAAGGGGAAGGTAAATGAAGCTAGCTGCTTTAAACCATGTTCAGCCGTATCAGAGAGCTGAGACACACAACGCCTCAATTATTGATGCTCCATTAAAGCAGGGCTTCTCAGGAACCATGCTTTCACGTTTTCTCAAACGTTCACATACGTGGCTCCTTTAGAAATGGACTCAGGACATATACCAATGCTTGCACTCAGAACTCTTGCTTTTAAAGAAACAGAAAAACACTTTAGGGGATGGTGGTACCTTGTGCGGGCTGTTGTGGGACGGTACTGGAGCCGTAAAGGGAAAGAATGGAGTCCTTGGAGAGAGGTTTCTTGGCAGATTCCTCTGCTTTGCTGCTCCCACTGTTTTCACTGAACAGGTCCAGATCGCCTTGTGGTGGAGCAGCACTTCCTGTCACTGTGGCACCTGCCACAGCTCCTCCGGTGGAGCTGGTCTGAGAGCTCCCAGCTGCCTTACTGGAACTGGCCTACAAAGCACAAGAGACAACTTATGTTTAGACACTTGATAATACACAAGTTTTATGGTTCACACACACATTAAAAGACTCATTAGCATTCACACCCAAGTATGTGAGTGAAAGCAAAGCAAAGTTGCATGATTTTGCCTGGGGCAAGAAACATTTTGTTTTTGAAGCGATGTAGAACTGGTGATTTCTCTTGCCTTATAAACGGTTTGGTAACACTTCTGTAATGAGCACCACAACTGACTGTCAGCAAGAATTCACCAAGTGTTAAACACAGTATTGATCAACTATTACCAACTAGACTGAAAAAATGGAATTTGTGGATTTTTTTTCAGACAACGACAAAAAAAAAAACTGTTCAGTGAAAATTTACACATCATGAGACGAGATGTTTGCAATATTAAAAAAAATTCAAGCACACAATTGCTTTTAAGTTCCATGATTTCCTTGTACAGGACGATTAATCAGATAAAGGTTTACATATAAATGTACACTCTGTATGACGTTTTCGGGCAAATATGGAAAACACACATAAAAATCCAAAATAAGGGTTTTTTTTTCTCATATTTTTGGCTAACATTTGCATAAAAATTAGCCCCCAATATGGACTTAAGTAAACCCCCACACACACACTTACAGAAGCAAGAAAAGACTTCATCAACTTAAAGCAGCAAAATGACATTAATTACATCGCAGCTGTGATGAATGAATGGCTCAGGAAGAGGAGACACACTTCACATAGTTGAAGCACACACACACACACACACACACACACACAGCAGAATATGGAGGAGAAAATCAGAATGAGACTGCCTGCGTTCAGTCAAAGCACCTGCTCTGGTTTCCTCAGTTACAGACATATGATGATGTTAGACTATCAGTCCCAAATCTGCAGATGGTGCAGCTAATGCCATGGTTACCCTCCAAAAACAAAGTCTGTCAATATGAATCAGAGGGAAGCTCCTAGTCTTCAATCGTGTCTCTTGATCCAGGAAGCTCAGCATGCTGATAATGGCTCAGTGAAAAAGGTCCAAGGTCACTTTATGTGGTGCTGGAGCGCTGGGTTAAATCCTGCTGAGATTTGGCAGTGGCTCTATTCCAACAGTGATTACAAAACAGATGGGAATCACACCACAATAAGTAGGACTTTTGCTCATTGCTCAGGACTCATTGCTTGAAACTCACAACATTTCACTAATGCTACTGTATGACTTTCCCAAGCCAGGTTAAGATATGAAATCATGAAGTTATAGTACATTCTGCAGCCATTTTACAAAGAACTCAGTACAGCGCTGATAACTCATCACGCACTACAAATTTTTGTTCAATAACATGCTTAATACAATAAAAAGACCACACCTCCAATACATATCCATAGCTCTGAAAAGAGACAGGGCAGTTGATTAAAATTTTAGTTTTAACAGTAAATACATCAACACAAACCAAAGACACGTACTCAAAAACTCATTTCACAGGACCTTTAAAGCACTACCCCAATTACAACACATTTTACCTTTAATGAAGAGAGAGAGAGGATGCAAAGGTTAAAGAAAAAAACATGCGAGAACGTGCCGCATCATTTGGATGCAAATCAAGCGCAAACAAATTGATATGCGTAACAATCGATTTTCCTTGGAAAAATCCTTCCTCTCTAGTATCATTAAGCAAACATGCTTGCTCAGGTGGCAGATATCGAACAGGGCATTCTTTGTAATTCACTGCTGAAGTACGGGCCTGATGTGAGCTTATAAATAAGAGGACCTGCACTCTATCCATCAGTGGCCCACAGATCTGGGCACAGAAACACTTCACAGTAATCAGAAGCATAAAGACGAGACTGGTGGGGAGGTGGAGGTTGGCAGGAACAGACATGACCCCTCTCGTCCCATTTAGATGGACCAGAGATACAAGGTGTTGCATTTAGTTATGCGGTACTCGACACCGTCAACCGCTGCAGCGGCAGTAGTTGCATCTGATAAGAACTGAGTTGTGCTGAACCCGGGGGAAACGAGACTGCGGCGAGATAAGGTGAACACCGCCTCGCATCGCAGATCTGATACACAAACCCTCCTGCCTGGTTAACCTGTGGGGACCGATGCTAACACACAAACAATTAGCTATTGCCAATAATGGGGTTGGGTTCTAATATGAGAGACAGAAAGGGAAGAGAAGAACAAAATGCATCACACGCAATGTATCCCAGCAATGAGCAAGAATGTATTTGCCAGGAGAGAGGATTTGGAAAAGAGGCACATTATGAAAAAGGAATGACATAGAGCCATTTTCTCTGTTTGTAATGCGAGTGACATTTGAAGCCATCCACTGAGGGTCCACAAAGGAATAAAGAGAATGCTATTAGAATTAAAAATAGATAACCTGGTGGAAGATGGGGCAGGACACAATTCACTTAGATGGTCAGCATATTCCTCTAGGCTCAATAAAAGAACAATAGAGTGGGCAAGAGAGAGAAAGTATTTAAGCAAGTCTGTTCTTTATTGCGAACAATGCTTTAATTAACACATAACGCCACTCACTCACTCATACAGCATGTTAACAGACACTAGTAAAACTTGTGTTTATCACCCCCAAACCCATGAATATTTGATCTGTCACACCCCCACGTTAAATAGGAAACCAACACAAACCAACACACACAACAACACACAAACCAACACATACAACAACACACAAACCAACACATACAACAACACACAAACCAACACATACAACAACACACAAACCAGAAGCCTGTATTTCACTGTGACATTCAAAGAGCTCTGTGGATATTCTAGCTCTACCCACCCCCAAACACAATTCATTCGCGCGAGAGAGAGAGAGAGAGAGGGAAGAGGAGAGAGGGAGAGAAAGAGAGTAAGAGAGAGAGAGAGAGAGAGTAACAAAGTAAGCTTTGTCTGATTAGCAGCCCCACACAGATAATTAGCACTCTGGTGGTGCTATGGGTTGGGCTAATCCACTTTCCCTCACAGTCTCCTTCTGCCTGGGAAACCAGAAAAACCTGTAAAAAGGGAGAACAAAAGAACAGAAGTGACCTAAAATCACATTTGTGTATGGTTGGATTTGGTGAGGATGGCTGTTCGCATCAAGGGGTAAATACACACACTGGATATGAGCCAGTGCTGAGTCTGGTACTGCCAGTCTGCCAAAATCCCACTGCACTCGTGAGTCTGAGGATCAGTCAGCAGGAAACAGAGATGAGACAAAGTCATCTAGGGAAAACACAACTACACAACTAACAACATGAAGGGAATGAAGAAACTGAATAAACAGCAAAGGAATGTTCTCACTACATCCAATTCAATGTGAACTGATGCCAATTGAACTGATGCACCTGGATGATCAAACAAACTGAAAGCAAAACAAAAAACTAAACAACAAACCTTAGAATTATAAAAAAGTGAACAGATTATCAGAATATAATACTATAGTCACAAAGAGTTCTTTAAATGCATGGTTATAAAATTATGAAAAAATTTTAATTGGTCAAAGACAACAATTCGCTAGCAGCCATATTGGCAACACCTTTGGGCAGCTAAATCCAGTCACACAGCTCGTATCTACATGAATGGAGGATGACCAAAATCTCCAAAACAGGATTATACTTCAACAACAAATTTCAAACAAATAAAACCTGACATCACTGGCATTAAAATTTGCCTTTTTTGTTCAAATCAAGCAAAAAAGGGTGAGACAAGCTAACACACCTGTGTATTAAAAAAAAAGCATTTCAAAGACAGCTTCCTTTCCTGTAGTCACCAAACATTCTTCAAAAATATTCCTTCAAAAGCTTTTAACTTGAAGAAGTTCTTGACCTCCACTGGTCCAGCTGACAGTCTGATGTTCAGTGTAGAAAAGGTGCCCAATGCTGCTGTTCTGGGATCAGTTCAATGTGTGAGTAGTGGTTACACCTGGAGGAGTAGCTCTCTGACCTATATGAAACATATGCTTTTGTAAGTGCTTTTCTATATTGTCTCACTGTGGGCTTGATCAATACTTGGCAGGTCTTGATTTCAGCTACAGTCCCATTACTGCAGGCCTTACTCCTACATACAAGCAGCATGACTTGACATTTTCCTCCACATACGACAAAAATATCTTCAGTACCAAAGGCCACGGTAACACTAATCTAAAGTAAGAGTCATGAAGTTCCAAATCTGTATGACGTTTTATGATGCTACTATAAATTGACTCTATTTTCAATATATTAAACCATGTAACTCAAACTACTGCTCTCCAGTTTTAATGGCCTAATTCATTTAATCTACAAAAGACTAAGCTAATTCCAGCTAATAATACACTAGCCGGGGCTCCACAACCTCAGTTTGAGACCTGATATAAAAAAAACAACCCTGACCCCAAACAAATCCTCAACATATAGCTCACATCCCCAAGTTTTACCTCAGAGAGACTCCTAATAAAATAAGCTATTTTATTAGGATAACCAAGAAAACAGCACCAATTGAGGCCAACGTACCCCATCTGTTCAAAAGAAAAATTAATACGCTTGGTGCTTTAATGTCCCTGAATCCTAAAATAGGCATAAGCTTTCTCTAAATACCCCAACAATTTGCATGTGGTCACAAGCAATGACCTTTTTCCTATGACACATATAAACATTGTCAATGGACTGGCCCTGCCTCACCTCATGGACCCGTTAATTAGTGCGAACAATTGCAGGCCTGTACACAGACTACATAAAGTTCTGGTGCCTTTATTTGACTTACTCAATGCAGGAGAGGGAGGGATATACATGCTGTGGTTTGTATCAGTAATACAAGGATAAATATGGGCAGAGCCGAAGTGGAAACTGAAGTCTTTGAACACCTCATACACAGACACACACACATTCGACCGCCTGTGGCAGTAATAGCCCTCAAGCCAGATGATATGTCTGCCGGTGAGTCACTTCCCAGACAGCAAATATTATAACAGCGTCATTAAAACACAACATTGCCAATGACAACCGTGATGTAGAATCCACTCTGCCCAAATGAGTGGCTTTTCTGAAACACATGACAGGTAAACGCTATGAAATCTGTAACACACAAATAACTGTAATAATCATGAGAGATTTTCCCCGACTGACAGAAGGATGATGAGATCAGATCTCTGTGTTGCTATACAATGTAATTGCTATATAATCTGTTGTTCATACAAAAATCTCACATGATTTTTACAAAATACAGTTAATCAAAAACGTTGGGAAATCTATACTATGTACTACTGACACACTATAGTACACTAAGTTATAATAATTTATAAACAATAACACATACTGTAAATATATATATTAACACTGGTCACAAGACAGTAATGTTATATAGTCAAATGAAAAATGCTGTTAGGCAACAAAGCCTGGTTTTTAAAGCAGCTGGCCCCCAGCAGGCCGGCCACCACGGCGTCTTTGCTCTTTGTCGTGATGCACACACCGAACTAACTCAGCTTTCATTGGACACAAATCCTACAGAGAGACCATCTGTGATTAACACACACACAAATTACTGCCTACAATGCAGCTCATATAGTGTCTACATACAGTGCATACTTATACTCATGTTTTATGTGCTCTAAGGAGGTTTTCATTGTGCTGTAAACATGCATGCACTTGCTCTATGTTGAATATGTATCAGGCATGCTGGAAGGCCCATATGTTAACAATAAAACCCACAGAGCACAAAAAACATAGAATATTTTGCTTTATCAATATCATGGTTCTTAAAGGTGCAGTGAAGTTTTTCTGATGAGACACCCACAATCTAACGCCTTTACAGAGCTCAATGATTCATTAGTGAGTCAGCAGACAATATATATCCTGTGCAGAACATACTTTGGCAGCACTAGTGAAAAAAAAAACAGGACAGATGGTACTAAGCAAAATTACATAATCTTTCCGTTTCACTTGACCCAGACCAGCAGACAGCACTGATATATGAGAAATAAGAAGGGTCTGTTTCTCACACAAAAGCTATTTTATTGCACAAAGTGGCATGAGCAAGTTTTATGGTACTTTTATGTATTTTTTTTCCATTTCTCACCCCTCATCTACTTTCATGTACAAAAATAAGATTTTTGGGGGTTGAACTGTTCCTTTAAAAAAGTTTCAAAGAAGGCCTGACAAAGACAAAAAGTTTGTCTAGTTTCAAAAGGAAGCGTGGCAACCAAAAAAAAACACTTGATGTTGCCTGATCTTACTAAATGCGCAGCGACCACATTAATGAATAATGTATAATGCCCTTGCAATACTTGTGAAAATGTTGATTCCCACACAGCTTTCATGTGCAGAAATGACACTGACAGCTTGATTAGAGAGCTAGACAGAAACAGGCTAGTCAAGACGTCAATGAAGATGAGAGGGTGTGTTGCTAACTAAGCATCATGGGATGCAGGGATACAGAACCAGCCTGTGGATGTTCCCTCACAGGCAGTCAGGAGGAAAAGTCTGGCAGAGAAAAATGCAACAAGCAGCTGTTTGTGTATAACTGTATATTTTGCATTATTTTAACAAACAGCAGTGACAACTAATAATTACAAAACTCAAACGTGTTTTGGGACATTTTTGTAACATTTATAACAATAAACTTCCCACTAAGATATAAACTGTTAATTGACTGTTATAAATTTATTTGTTTAATTAGAAGCGAATGGGAACAGCAATGAAGGTCACATTCTCTTTCCTACCATTATAGTTAAACCATGTATTATGTACTCGCCAACTGGCAGGGTAACTAAGTGACAATTTTGCTTTACTCTCCAAAGCCAATTTATACTTTATTGGGTGTCTTGCAAGTGTAACCATTGGACCCGGTGTACGAACGTTCTCACAGGCACAGAGAAGGTTCTCCCGGTTCACTCTGATTGGAAAAAAAACACAAATCCTCATTCACACACGCAGGTAATCCAATTTTTATAACTGACACATCTTTAAACACACAAAATGCCTCCAAATCCTCTAAAGCGCCTGTTTGCGTCTTTTCCTGACACGTCCTTCACACAAAGACTCAACAAACAGGAAATCAAACACAATGTTACTAACCTCCTCCTTCACACACACCCACTGACACTCATTCCCTAATTCATCTAAAGAATAAGAGCAGAGACTGACATTGAGAGCTCTGGTGTTTTCAGTGATCCTGTGTCTTTGTTTACTATTAACAAACAATCTATCTTTAGCTCTTCTTCTTCTTTATTAGCATCCAATGAGAATTCAGAACGCACCTACATGTGTAACTGCACATAGCTTATGTGAATTTCTGGTGAGGAATGTGGGCAGTTATCTTTTATTCTGCTCGGTGTGTCCAGGTCAGCTACAACACCTTTCAATAAAACATTGATTTAAGTAGGAGAAAAGGCTTTGTTGTTTTCTGGCTTGATCAGCACAGCTTCTGGCTTTAGGGATACAAAAAAACCCCATCTCGATGGGCCAGTGGAACAGCCAGGTGTGCGGGAAATAAGGAAGAAAAACAAAAGGAGGATCAAGCGTATCATGTTGGCTAGAGTGGCAACAATGTGAACTACAAAGCTGTCAATGGGGTCCTTGGGCTCATATGCAATGTGGCCAAATTTAAGCAATTAATCCAGGGACCTCTGAGCTCAGAGGCACCACCTTTATCCGACTGATAAAGAGAGACCTACATGCACTTGCCAACATGATCTCTCGCCTCCTCTCAACAGCACCCGGTTCCCATCATTCTCTTCTCTTGACATTATTAAATGTCTTTTTTTCTTCACTGTCCTCAGAAAAAAGGCCGTAATAAATAATAATATTCCCTCATTATTCTTGGTGCGTCCTTTGACCAGGAGGACCCTGCAAATCAGTCAGTTGCAACAAGACAGACAAAACGTAATCATTTTGTTTGCTAAGGAAATTAAAACAACACAGGTCGACCTTTTCTTTGTCTCTTCTAGTGGATTTTAGCCTAGATGAAGGCAGACAGAAACAGAATAATGTTTTGTTACCTCAGAAAAAATTCTTGTTTTTCTTCACCGGTAGGTCTGCCAGGCATATGCCATGATAAATTACCAAACACACTTGAGAATTCAGGTTTCATGAATGAATGTAAGGTCACAATATCAGATCCATGTATGATAATGTAGAAAAATAAGTTAGAACAGGTTTTTTTAGCTTAAACTTGCTCACACACATGTTTGCATTAGTGTACTTATGTACCTGGTTTGTATTGGTGCTTGAGGGCAGAGGGTTGGATACCATTGGTCCAAAAATATCTAAGTCATCACTGATTGGAGCAGCACTGCTTGTTACCATCACACTGCCTGGTGCGGGTGCATCTGAGAAAGACAGAACCAATGATGAAAGAACATTCAATAACTGCTGACATGCAAAAGCTTGACAAAAATGTTTAAAAAAGCAGTTTTGGAAATTTTCATTCAAATTTTAAGATCATGAAATCACATTAGATTTAAACACATTAAAATATATTTTTAACACAAGTTATACCAGAACCAGTTTTTTAAAATAATATTAACATCTTTACTGTTTGGAGGTTTTCTAATAAGAATTCAGATTAAAATAGTCCTAGCAATATTAAATTGAAACCAATACTCCAATACTGGTTGGAGTATTGGAGTATATACCAATACTTAAAAAAGCAATTGCTTTTTTAAGAACAGTTTGTTTTGAGAAGACAGGAACAGTACAGCTTAACTCTCCAAATATTTTGTGGGTACCACTATTTTTATTTTCTCCAAGGTGCCCTTGTTAAACATGACCAACATAGAAAACAATTTCAGGCCAAACTGCATGAGTTTTTGTCTTTGTAAAGAGAAATACAGCGTTCCAGTGGCTCAACCTTAGCAGTGCAAAGGTTGTGGGTTCGATCCTAGGGAACACAAGTAAACCTTGAATTTACTGCATGTTCAAGGTATTTTACTGTAAAATACTCTTGTGAATTTACTGCAAGTTCTGCCAATTTAATAAATGTAAATGTAAGTAAAGGACTGATTTACTGGCAGTGGCCCACACACATCTGACATTCCCTTCCTGCTACTTATCGACTAGATGCTACCTATCCAAGAAAAGATATCTAATCACACTCCCTCATTCCATTTACCTCAGACTCTGTGACAGAACCCAGTTGGTGTACATGTTACAGTGTGCAGAGAGCTGGGAGCTCTTTTATGACTGATAAAATCCATGAAAATAAGAGCTCACAGTAATATTACTGAGGAGAAACGCTATGGCTGCGGGGAGGAGAAGGGATGAAAGAACTGATGAGTTGGGGGTGTAAGAAAGTGAAGAGGATATTACAGAGCACAGCGCATAGGAGTTGCACTCACTCAACTCAAGAAATGTCTATGAAAGAATATAACATATGAGCATTTTATTGTGAACACAGATATCTTAAAACATATGACATATATGTTGTAATCTGAACATCTGTGGAATGTTATTACAACATTTGAAGAGACATTTTGGAGACATATGATGGACATTTTGGAGACAAACTGATGATCAAACTAAATAGTTCTGCTGTTAAGTACCTAGAAACCAGGTCCCATTTGTAGCTCTGATGCATCCTGAAGTGTATATTTTCGTTCTATACTTCTATGTGCATTTACACACATTTACATCATAGTGGTTCACAAGAGATGCATTTGAAACTCAAGTCAATACAAAGTGTAAACAGAACTATAAAGTGCATTTGCTATCAGCAAAAGGGAAATGAGGAATAAACAGAGCCTGGGCCTGTTGCTGGTGTGAGAAGGTTGGGAGAGACACTAGAGCCTTGAGCAAAAACACATCAATAAGACGCATGTCTCAATCTCAACACCATCATCTCCAGTCCCTCTTCATCAACGCTGACCCCTATTGGCCCGGAGCAGAAAACATACGTCTAAACACTCACACAAACACTCTTCTCTCGTCGACCTCTCTGCCTAGGGCACACACACACAGTCCACAAAAATTTATATCTTCTCTCTCAATTCCTACCGACCCCCCGTTTCTCCTCTGTCTCTCAGTCATCATAACAGGCAACTCAGTATCAGCCTGAGATTGAAAGAGTGTGAGATATTGAATGAGAGAGAGACGGAGGAAGTGATAAAAACAAGACGGAGTGGCAAAGGAACCTCCAGGGCAGCAAATAGAAACTTTCATTTCCCAGAAAGTAATAAAACATCAATTGTGTTTGGTCATCTCAAGGGTTCCAGTTGCTGGTCTGATCAATACCGGCAGGACTGAACTAGCAGTGTGTTTTGAACCTTCATGTAAACAGGAACAGCAGTGTGTGTTCTCCATCAGAGCCCTATCACACTTTACAATGTCTTTCATATGGATGATAAACCTGCTGTTTTGGAACAGTCAAGTAAAGCGACAGATTTAAATTAGATTTATTTGAATGTAATGAATTATATAAACAACTGACTAAATCCTTACTAACTACTTATCAATATTTTTAAAAACATTACAGGAAAAAACACATTCTTACAACCAATGTCTGAAAATGTCTAAATGTTTCTATAACCTTTAAAATAACATTTTTAACATTTTTGTTACGTGACGAAAACGTTGGAATTTTTATACAATTGAATTATAAAACTGCATTACATTTGTATAATTATGGGTTAAATTGACAGTCGCTGTGTTAAGAGTTACGTCTCATGGGTTCCGGCCAACATGAGAAACAAATTGCGGTATCAGATTTCCTCAATGGAGAGGAGTTATTCATTATTCATGTCTTACCCAGGCCCAGTAGGTCGATGGCGGGCTCTGCATTCTTCTTGGGACTGACTCTGGAATCTGTCTGGTTGTCGTCTCTCTTCTAGAATGGAGGGAGACAAAAAACAAAAAGTTACCATCAGTTTTGCATCTGATTTCAAATTGGCCTTAAAACCCACAGTATTTCTAAACACTTCGTTCTGGGGCCACATATATTTACTCGTGATATTGCTTAATTATTTATGCATACATTTTATTCTAAACAACATACAGTACAGGGAAATATTCTCATGAACGTTGCATTGCCTGTACCATGTTCTACCATGACCTACAGTAACACTTGAATAATTTAATGCCATTCTTTACCAAACACATAGCCCTCAGCTAGTATATATACAACTTGTGTGAGTCAGGGCTGCTTTCTGCTAGTGAAATGCAGGCCTGAAATATCTTCGCTTCGATTCTATTTGTTCATCGTCGGGCCTGACACCTGGCTGCATCTCACAGGTATTGAATGACCATGCCGCTTTGGAGCTGCAGTTCAAAGGCAGTCTTGAATCAGTTGAGATTTGCGATGGGCAGACAGGGGCCATCTCAGCTGAACAGCTGAACCTTAATCCGGCCCGACCCGCCGATCGATTGGCGCTGTGTTAAAGTCTGGATCAAAGCCAGACAGAAGCTCTTTAAAACCTCATTCTACACAAAAACACACTCACAAATATACACAAACAACCTCACACAAACAAACTCGGGTGGACAGCACCGCGCTGCACTTTCTTGAGAGAAAACAAAGGGGCTAGAAGATGGAAGGTACAGTGGGCAGAACACAACAACACATCGAATCACACTGAGCCATCAAATCTGAAATAAACCTCCACTGTCTGACATCTGCCTTATTAGCACATAAAAAGAGAAAGATAAATGTGAATTTGTCTGGATGTGTCATCTAACGTCATCGTTACTTGATTGTTCCTGGCAATAGATTGGAATCGAGCGATAGAGATAGCGAGAGTGAAAGGCAGGATAGAACTGACACAAGAGCTCTAATGAGCATCTGCCGGCTCTGGTTTGTGGTGAAGTGTCAAGCCAGGTGCATCATGGGAAGAGGATTAAATGTGAAAAAGAACATCGGCTGTTGCTCTTCAGTGAGCTCGAGGCTCGGGTCCATTCAACTGCGTGATGGAAAAAAAACAACCCACGTAACCTAACGAAAAATACTACGCTGATTTCAAAGCCGTGAAATTCACTTTCCGATAAGAAATTACATTGATCGCATGTAATTTTACAAGCTCCTGAATTATGAAAGCTATCAGAAGGGTGGTTTTATACATCGCTGAGTGCCAAGCTCTTGAGAAAGGGGTGGAAATTGAATTAAAGTGAATTGAATCTTAATCTTTTAGTGGAGAAAAGCTTCTCCAGTCTTGCATGTCAGCTTTTGTGTACGGGGCCAATTCTGCCAGGAGTCTTTCACTTGCAACCTTTTTATTTTTGTTTGCAGGAGCACACAAACCAATGGGCAGGAATGCAAGGTACAGCCACCCTTCAAAAACAGATGCACAACTTTCATTCACCTCCGTGATGGAAACCTGCTTAAAATGGCTTTGGCTGAATTATGCATGAATTCTGGGACTTAGGTGCTTTCCTATTTGTTGACTTTAACACACACACACACACACACACTGAAGACGACTTCCAGGATAAAATTCATCAATCAAATGTGTTTGTGCTATAGATGGAAACAACAACAAACAAACAAAATACACAATCGCAGGACAAAGAAAAACACTCAAACAGTCAAATACGAACACACCTTGTAAAGCATAAATAATTTGTTCTCAAAGCTATGCTTTTCTTTTCCTTCCCACAAAATCTATAAATTCCTTTTTCTCTTACTTCCTCCACTCTCAGGCACTTGACTCCGCCTCCAATCGCTCAGGGAAGCCAATCGGTGAACGGGTGTGAAATTACTTGAACTGTGGCATTCTGTCTCAGGGGACTCTCCAATCAAGGTCATTTCTAATTCATGAATACTTCCCTTTGATGGGAGTAATTCCATTTGGGTCACATTCCCTCGTACCCAACGCATCCGCACCATGCAAACAGGATCAGAAGGAACCGCTGACATTCACTCAGGAGGTTTGAACGTTCCACACTTTCCTAAAGACTGATGTATAGCCAAACACACTCAACCAGACACTCACAACTGCATGCATTTCTGCTATGATTATAGGAGAGCTATAGATGGCTATACAGCTATAGTTCTCTGTCCATAAACATATTCATCAATAGACTGTGATGCTATCTGGAAATCTAAGACTAAGATAATCAGTCAAATTAAACCATACACAACAAAATGTACACAGGCCTAGACAGTATTGAATGTTTGGAGAAGAACATTACCATGGCAACAACAGGTCAAAAGACCATTATAGATGCTATTATGACTGCAGTAAAGGAAAAAAAATGCAAGAAAAAAGTATTTACCTGGAAGGAAATTTTACAGTATTACAGTATTAACCACAACAACAGCTAGCTATTCTGGCAGGTTCTGTGAAATTTTAATAACATTTTTGTCTGTGAAAAAGAAAACAAAAAAATTAATGACACTGCACAGGATTACATAATAAAACATAAAAAAGGGGAACTGAAAACAGCTGTTTCTCTGCTCTACTTCAGCGGCACAGAAATAATACTGAATGTATTTAAGTGTTCATGTACATCTTAGCATGCCTGTGCCATTTACTACAGTTCTGTTATAGGCAAAATGTTAGCAAGTGCATGTAGCCAAACCTGAAGGTGGATGTTATAAACGAAACTTAAATTATAAGCAGTCAAACACGCTCGGTTTCTCTTAATTAAAGCTGCAAACAGCCCAGCCAGCGGGTTAATGGCAGCATGGCGGCATCTGCCAACGGATCCACAGAATGAAGAAACCGAGTTCTGTGCCGTGGGGGGAGAAAACAAGGCTCTGTTATCATTTAATATGCTTATCATTAATTATAGTTCATCATTGCGTTTATCAGGGACCTAAACTGAGGAGGCCTGAGGAGTCTTCATCTCGTAATCAGCACAGCCACTTACATCACTGATTACTTATTCCAATTCCACTTTAATCAGTGGTAATCTGTGCCCTCTCCATCAGTCCAGACTTCCTGCGACACAAGCTCACAACTCACACTCAGACACGATACAGGAAAGACCGATGGCTGGAAGCGAACAGAGGAGGGATAAAATCCAATGAGAAAAAGGCAATTACATTTTAGAATAAGAGTATTTTTAGTCACAGAGACAAACAACTCTTAATCTGTATGAAAACAAGTTAACAACAGAACAGACAACAACAGAAACTAACAGAGTTGTTTGGACAACTATTTGTTCCCAGCATAAATTGCTGGGCAATATTTAAATATTTCGCTTTATGTAAACAAATTTAAGTTAGCTTTAAGTGGTTTTGCAGAGTAAATTTGATAATGTTGTGGTAAATAAGGGAATGTAAATTATTTGAATGTAAATTTTTCCTACAGTTTGCTTTTAACACATCATGATGGGAAAAGAAAAACAGTTATGCACAGCAACGTATAACACGTATGAATTTTGTGCGTTTCAGCATTTCATAGTAAATGTTGCCATTATAAGATGGATAACGTATGGATGGCTGTGGGTATTTTTCAGCCTTTGTTGGCATTATGTGGGATGGACAGGCATGGAAATTCAACTGATCAACAATAGATGTTTGGCAAGGAAGAAAGCGATGGTACGAGAGCAGACTTCTGTGAATGATGTACTGCAGGGGTTCTGGGGCGAGCTTTTGGTCCGTCACAAACTGTCAGTGCACATCACACACAGAATAGACTCTGAAACTTCCATGCCTGCCTGCTTACACTCACGCACCGTGTTTTTCCCTAGACACTGTGCTTTTGTGAGGGCTTCAGAAAACAAACTTTGAGGGGGTCAAAATCCTCGGCAGTCAGACAGAAACAGTTTTTTATGCACTTAATTCTTTTGATGGTCGGGCAAAAGCGTAGACAGGAAGACAGCTGAGACCACTGAAAATACAGCTGCATAAACACAAACAAACATTTAGAGCAATGACAAAATAAAGTCATGAACAAAGACATTATTTTTCCAGCACTGAAGTAATGCATCATTGCGTACAACCTCAATGTCATTTTCAATCTGTGTGTTCTGATACCATCACAGCTCACAGAGACCACCTGTCCAAGTTCAAAAAGCTCTGTTAAAATACTCCATAAACTTGTGCATTATGTTGTGAGCCATTATCATTGGACAATGACTGAAAATTCACACAAAGTTATCTTGTGACTTCAGGAAATAGAGCCATAGGTTTTAAGGACAACTTACAGTGAGAGTTTAGGATATATGAGGTCAGTGGAACTGTTGCACTGCCAATAAAAATGTCATCTTCTCTATTTCACAGAATAAATAACTGCATATGGGAGCAACACAGGAGTAAAAACCGAGTGTTTTAATGAACTATTGAACTATTCTAAAATTACCGGTGATATTACAGGTGTGTCTATGTGTTTGTGTGTGTGCATTAAAGCTGCTCTCCTGCTGTGTGATCTCATTCTCCAAAGGTTGCACATGCCCTCATCTTTCCAGAGAACCCCAATGAGATTCAGCACTCCCTCCCACCCTAACTCACCTTTTATCTTGACATCACTCTGCCTGGCCATCCTGTATATCAGCTAATGTGAATTCTGAGTGGATGGGCTGAGATGCCGAGGTTAATGATGATGCCCTCACTGCAGTATACGGAGCTCAGCCAGGGCTGACTGAACCCTAGAGTCACTTCACTCGTACCGCAAGCCTCTATGAGTCAATGAGGTGGTCAGACCTCAATTTTAACACACACTCACACACACACTCCACTCCAGGCTTCTAACCACAGTCATTTTCACGCCTACTGGATGCTCACGCTTTCCAAATTGTTTTCACAAAGGTCAAACAGAATGTTCAGCTCGGATGGTAGGACGGTGTAAATGGAGAGCAGGGGGAAACAAACCCCTCAGCCACAAATGAGAGGGGAAGTCTAAAGTGTTGCTCTGAAAATGTTGTTTATTCCTCCCACACAATGCCATATAGCAACCAACCATCCATAACTCTCCGCAAGTTCATTAACAGTAAAAGAAATGTGAACGGCCGGGCAGCACATTACATTTTCACAGTCTCGTATACAACATGGATCTACAGCCACATCAAGCACAGCTGAACAAACGAATCTCAAACCCACAGAGGTGTCAAACCAGAGAAACGAGCTTAATAGCATTCAAAACCTTAAAGGGAAAGCACGCAAGTTCAAAAACTAAACAATTTTAACAGCCCGCAGGCCAGAACGGGGAACAATTTTCATTAAGCATAGCTGACGTTACTGATCTAAGCTCTGCACATCGTAAAATACATTTAAAGACGGACTCTGGTCATGTAAAAGATTCTGTATGAAAGAAATGAGGGGAGATAGTGGTTGAAGGGGATGAAAGAGACAGGGCACAATTAAAAGAAAAATAATCTACTGACAGTTTGTAGAAGTTTCTCGCTGGCTTTTAGGAAAACTGTTTAATCTATTTTAAGATGCGTTTTTCCTTTTTTTCCCAAGCCGGAAAGCTGCCACTGACTGTGTCTCCAGAACTCATCTGCTCCTTTCACATCAAAGCAATCTGCTATTTGTTCACAAAGTAGTTAATAGATTGTAATGCAAGTTTTATTTTGTTCTTAATAAATATACAACTGCTCCCACTTTGCATAAAGTAATTGGATCTGCAGTTTTCACAATAGTAGGTCCCTGCCAACCAGAAGGCTTTTTAAAACCATCACCATGAATCAAAACTACAGCAAATTGTCTTGTGCGGTTGCATGTTCAGACGTATTCAAATACGAGAGAAGACCTGTGTACAAATGTTGTCAGATTTCTAAAATCTTATCTTTTTTTCATTGCCTCACACAAACAGAGGCACAAAACTATAGCTGTTACACACCTGCCGGTCCTGAACTTTCAATCAAAACATTATATAAATGTTTACCTATAATCACAAAAAAATCCTCTGAGCTCAAGAAATGTTAGCCTTATTTTCCTCAACTAAACACCTAAAAACCGATGCAGATCTAATTATGATTCTAGAAGTGCCACCTTGAGCCACGAGGACTTTGTTATTCTCAAAACTCGCTAATATTAAGCCTCCAGATGCAGGTTTAGAAACAAGGCTTTGAACCTGCCTAGACAAAATGTTCTGTTTACCATTTTTGTGCTTTAGTTCTGCATTTAACATATTTAATCAACACTTTCATACTACAAGTGGAGGTTAGTAGATATCCTTAGAGCTCTCGCATATGCAAAAATACAAATTAATGTGCACAAACAACCAAATCATACAAAACCGCATTCTGTGAATAAACCACACGCTCCCTTGACACTCATGTGAAAACAGTCTCAGCTAATTCACTGGTTTTCCGCTGCTTCAAATCCAGCCAATATTGATCAGGCTCCTGCAGCACAGATTGATTGACCATTTACAGGTGTTTGTGCATGTGGAGTGCAACTAAACTAGGTCTCTGTGGGCTGAGCAAGCGGATGGTGGGGGAGGGACTTGTCTAGTTCAGGTGAGGAGTGTTGTTTGTCAGAAGATGCTGCTTATTTAGGGCGCCCCTCACTTTCTCTTTAGCTCTCTCTCCCACACATGCACATGCATGCACTCATCGCATTAGTGCAGCCTGCAGTGGGGGCTGGAGACAGATGTGTTTTTGAAAGGCAGAGATGAAGGTGATGGAGGAGTTGAAGGGCAGGGCCTCTGTAACATTATACAAGAGTCACAGCTAACTAATGAGAACAAGCTTATAATCTCCATTGTAAAATGTGCCATCATGGCTATTTAAATGCAAATATGCAGATGCACATATACAATAATCTAGTTAAGAACATGGTAATTGGACAGGTGCATAAGAAAAAAAACTAAACGGCATCCTTAAGAAAACATTATATACATTATAAACTTTTTCTGGTCAGTTTGTTATGTCTGCTGAGCTTGGGTTTGAATAATGATTCTAAAACCTTCTTATCCTGTTTAAAAAAACACATTTAATATTAATTATGGGTTAGAGTAAAAAAATCAATGACATTGGAACAAGCAACATGGTCTAAAATGGATCTACATAATCAAGAAAATTAAGCCCACATTCTCATATCACAGCTGAGGTAAAGCTGTGTGTGTGTTTACAGTCTTGAGTACTTCTGTGATATCACACTGTCTACAGATAAATGCTCTTGCTGTATGCAGCGCACAGCATGTTGACAAGCTCTGATCTATACATTAGTAGTTTGTTGACTAATACCACACGCTCCTCTCCGCAGCATACGCTTGGTATAGCCTCAGGGGAAAACATACGCAGAAATGCATCGAGTTATTCATTCACACATCGTAAGCCATCCCCACTGTGACACAAACACACACCCAGAAACTACAGCCACATCATTAGTCTTCAGCATGAAGCTGAAACTATACAGCAAAAAACCCTGGGAAATGCACAGCCTTGAATTAACAGACGGTATGCATGCAGTTCTCACTGACTGATGTAGCATATGAGTGATATATCTTACTGATGTAAACGCATGGCTCAGTGTTCAATGGTTTCCCTCAAAACCGGTTGTATCTGCCATTTGTGTGTATAACAAAATACACAAGACAAGTCAGTAAAACCAAACCTTATGACTAGCAAGCGGAGAACACCTCAAACTCTTCTGATTGGCTAAAAATAGTCTATGGCTATCAGAGATAATGTAGACCCTATTTCATGTACTCTTGAGTAAAGTGTCTGTAGGGGTCTATTTGAAGTGCAGGCTGTTACAGTACTTTTATGCATGTATAGCATATATATTTACAATGTGTTGGCCACACTGAGTGTGAATTGTTTGTGTACTTTGTGCACTGACATGCAGAAAACCATTTTAACACAAGCAGCTGCTAACGTACCATTTCACAGCAAATCACTGCATTTCTGACCTCCTGCAGGGGCGAATGAGACGCCCCCCCACCTTTCTCCACCAATTCTAAGTTCTTTATTTTTCTCCATATAACAGTCATCTCATCACCAGTGCCACCTACACCTCTATATAAAATATATTTCTATCTTAGTCCCACAATTTCCTGCATTACAGACTCTGCCCTTGATTGACGCTCCAAATCAGAGGACAATATAGTTTTGACAAGATCTTCTAGTCAGGGGCTCCAACCCTCCCCATTAACTGCAAGCTGTCGATACAGTTCAGCATCGCCACAAAACAGCATCACCGTGGAAACCTTCCCTCCAATAACTCGCACTGATTAGCTGAGATCTCACACAGACACAAACACGCACATCGTTTTGAAATCTTCAGTGTATTTTTTCAGACAATACATCTGTGCAGGGAAATCAAACCAACTCATAGCTGTCTAGATCAAACACAAAAAACAAACAAACAAACAAAAACTATTTCCAAACTGAGAACTTCAACTGCTTTAATCTTTAAAATAAAGACTATAGTGCTGTACCAAAACCTGCTCTATAAAATCCTGCATTCTAACGTATAGGCATGTGATCATAACTGTACTGCCAAACAACACTTTCCTAACCAGCGTGGGATGATAACACAATCCAAAGTTTGTCTTAACTTGCCATAACAGATATTTGTGCAAAGTACAAAGAGAGAGAGATAGAGAGAGAGACTTTGGAGTAATGGGGGTTCATCCTGGGAGAACAAACCTCAATCTGAGCTTAGTCAGTCTGATCTGAGGTCAGTTGTGCACTATAAATAACAGACGACAGACGGGAAGCAGTGGGCACAGCACAGGTGTGGAGGAAGCCTGGAGGAACAGAAGCTGTGTGTGTGTGTGTGTGTGTGTGTCTTTATAAATGAGCATTTATTATGAATCACAATTCTGAGCTAAAGAGAAAAAAAATAAAGTTAGCATGCATAACATTTACAACCTATTTTACTTCCATAATTTAACATGCTTCTGAAAGAAACGGGATATTTGGCAAGAAAAAAAATGTAGGGCGGGATCTGATTTTATCTACTGAGAATTGATTGGATGATGAAAAGCGAGCCATTAATGTGATACTATAATGGAGGCAGGTAATTGGAGGAGAGGGTCTAAAAGAGAAAGAGAGTGAGACTGGTGAGGTCATCTGAAATGGAAAGTTGTGTTACTTCCATAATGCTACTTGGATTAAGTTACCTTTTACTGTAACAGGGAAAATGATGCACCGGAAATATGTGCACATTATATAGCACCCAGCAAAATGAAAATGACTTTGATAAAAATTGATAAACAGACTGCAAAAATGACAACACTTAAGTTTCACAGCCACAATATAACAGTTGAACAGGGACAAATGACCAGCTAGTTTTTAAGCCAGGTTCAATTTAAGAATAATAAGACTTATGTAACATAGCTAATACTTTTTGCATCAAAAACTATTAGATATGTTTTAGATATGTATATGTATTAGATATGTGAGTGTATGGGTGTGTGTGTGTAGAGCTTAGTGGGCAGAAATGTCTCAGCTCCATCTTTTGATTCAACCACTCCAAAAGTATGTACACACACAGATGTTTATGTTTTATGGGGACATTTCTTAACAATGTTTTTTATACTGTGCAAACTGTATATTCTGCACATTTATTCTGTATATTATAATCTACACACACACACCTTTAGGCAAAGTAGACAGTGAATCCTGAAATCCCATTCCCTGCATGAACAGCCCAGTGAGAATCTACAGCAGCCTAACACACACACACACACACACACACACAGCTCAAGCTGTGAAGTTCCTCCCTCTCCGTCTCACACCATCCATCTTTCTCATCTTTTATCGCCTCTTCCTCTCCTCCGTCTTTTTCATTCACACCTTTCTCTGCTCTCCCTCGATACTTTCCTCTCATTGTTTCCTTTTATTCTGTCTTCATCTCTTTTCCCAAATCTCATTTTCTTCTCTATCTCTTCCATCACCTCTCTCTTTTCTTCTGCACCCCCCGTTTCTCAGAGCCTGTGTGTGTGGTATAAGCACAAGCCCAAGGTCACTGTTAGCCCAGATTATGTACAGAACACGGGGAAGAGAATCCCTCATCATGTGACGACTTTCTTATTATTTGGTGTCTTCAGGCTATAAAGTAAATCAACATCTACAGATCAGACACAAACAATGAGAGGAATGCAAAGAGAAGTTTTAGAGAAAGTGACTGTGCTTAAATGAGGCAGTATGGAAATGAGGCCAAACATCATTTCATAACTTGCATCCTTTATTTTAAAGTCCAATGCTGATATAGATGTGGATGCATAGTTAGATGCCCCATTTAACCCTCTTATACACTGTGAAGGTCAATGTGATAAGAATACATTGCCTGAAATTTGGTTCCTTGTTTGGTACAGAATACTTGTACATGTGAGCACCTGCTTGTGTGAAGGATGCATGTTTGAATCTGATCTGCAACATGACTAAGTCATCTTCAATGCTGAATTATATTGCACTGTTTGTGTAATTGTAAATATGTAACTTTCTACTTATTCAACTTATGAACCATTTGTTGCGGTGGAAACTACAGTGGAAAGCCAAGTCATAATTTTATTTTACAGGAAACGTATGACAGTAAAGGCAATAACTTTTAACTTCTCTATTCTAAGTAATTTCCTGCTTGGTCTCTGCTGTCTGCTAAAAGTAAAAAAAAAAGCCCTCCAAATACTACAAAATAAAATGTAAAAGAGTGTATAACACAAATCAAGCAAAAAGGTTTGAGAGAACGAGAGCTAGAGAACAAGAGGAGGAAAGATGTGACACTGGTTAATATCAGGCCTCAAGCTATAAATATCTTAGCATTAATTATGCATTTTACCTCACAAAGACTTCAAAGAG
This sequence comes from Yasuhikotakia modesta, assembly GCA_036877545.1. Taxonomy (NCBI): domain Eukaryota; kingdom Metazoa; phylum Chordata; class Actinopteri; order Cypriniformes; family Botiidae; genus Yasuhikotakia; species Yasuhikotakia modesta. Next base: position 8,653 of record JBAJNP010001764.1, on the reverse strand, counting down.
AAAAATACCACCTGCCAACACTACACATATGCAAGAGTGCACACACACACACACACACACACACAAAACAAGCCTTGTAATACCGAAATTCATGTGTGTGTTTGGGTGTCTGTCTTCATTAACCGCACTGAAAGGGGTCAAATTTCTTACACAACAGTGACTCCTCTACATTCATTCAATTAAACACACGCATAATGCAGACAGCAGGTCTCGCACTCAGCATGTAAATATGCTACTGCGTCTAAACCCCCATACTCATCTCGCCTGTCCCCAATCACCTCCGGAACTGACACCAGCTCACCTCCTGAACTGATGTCAGCTCACCTCCAACCACTCTGCCACTTTGATGTGTTCCCAGTGCTTACCAGCATGACACTCTCCCTCCCCCACTGTAGCTCAGCGAGGGGCTTCTGAGAGGAGGTGATTCTGTGTTCTCACTCGGCTGTTGTTTCCATCCCAGCAGGGAACACTGCACAAAAGCATGCTGGGTGCACTCAAAATGTGAAGCATTTCGTTCTGCTCTGGTCCTTCTTTTATAGTGAATAAAATGGCAACACACAAAAAAGCAAGTGACGTCAAAAGTGTTTTTAAAGCAAGTCTGTCCACTTCCTTATCATGGAAAGTTCATGAAGTGACTCCTAGCTATTTGAATAAAGAAGGAAAAACTTAAATGGAAAGATTTAGGAAAAAGTTTTTCCCATCTTGGAACTCGACTTGATGTCATTCCAAACTTGAATAAACTTTTTGCTTCTAAGCAACACAGAAGAATATTTGGAAGTACAATGGTAACCAAACGACATGGCAACATTTTGACTTCCATTGTATGAACACAACACCACTGAGACATTCCTCAAAATATCTTCTTTTGTGTTGCACAGAAGAAAAAATGTCATATAGGTTTGGAATACCACGAGGCTGAGAAAATGATGGAAAATGTGAACTGTGTAAAAAAAGTTGTAAAAAATGTAAATTAAATATTGCATTAACATTAACGGTCAAACCACCAATTAATTCTGAATACCTTAATAAGGTAAATTTGGTAAAATGTTATTGTGAAGTTGTTGGGATGGTGACACTTTTGGTTACATTCATTGCTATTCGTACTCAAGCTATGAGTTTTAATAAAAAAGACGAGACTTACTTCCTACCGCTTCCTGGCTGGAGTAGCATTTAAAAGCTGCATTCATCTCCAGCCGACTGCACATCTGGGCAGCCTGTTTTTACAGACTCTGCATGCAAACCTCTGTGTAAGTAATATGGAAATGTTCCCTCTCTACTGCACACAGTCCCCAGACAGAATGCTGTCACAAGAACAGCAGGAAGACAGAAAGATCTGAGCTTTGAAGAGATGCTTACACGCACACACACACACACACGCAAATGCACACACACACACGCACACACAGCGCAGATGCAGCAGGGGGAGGGATAACGTAAAGAATGAATTAGGTTCATTGATGGTGCTTTTTATTTGCACACACTGTCTACATTGTTTTAGCATCGGGTTTCACCAAGTGAATGATGCAAATTAGATAACAGTGTAAACACAGAAACAAAATCTGTGCAAAATGCAATTTGCAAGGTGCGGTTTTTTACCTTGTGGGTCAAATCTCAGTTCCAGACTGCGAGGGTAAACTACTGAAATTATATTCTAGAAGTTTATAGCATTAGTAAACAGTTGTGATCCAGGCACCTAATTAAGCTCTTTAAATATGCTAAATGTTTCTGGACTGCACCATTTAAGGAATAAGTGATGCCATGATAAAAATATACACAAAGATGTTTGAATGATTTAAATTAAATGCAGTACTAAATTGGGTGTGGTTAGCCAAAATATTAGATTAATAATTCTACATATACACACATCCTTTCTAAATTGCACAAATACACAACACAATCTCCAGATGAACAATGTTTTTCTTTTCATAGAACATTAAAACAACATGCATAATCATATATACTCACACACACAAACAACCACATACATAAAAGACTGTGTGTAATTTCTATGGTGCAAGCAAAGAGTAAAAAAAATTTCAAACAAGCAACAGAGCAGTGAATGAGTGAGACAGAAATATCAGATGAGTAAGGATAAGAGATACAGGTTAAGCAAGACAGGTGTTAGACAAATGAGACAGTTATCTTAACTGAGGCCTCTCATTAACAATGGATTAAAAAACAGGAACATGCTAAGCCATAACATGTGGATTCACACGTGGTTTGTGTAGATGCTAAGCCTGGAGACAAGACAGACACTAGTGTCACACTGCAGCTAACGAGCCAATCAGAGCAGGAGATGATGATGATGTTGAGTGCCGCAATTCAGGGGTTTAACAAATTCTGGACACATTCAAGATAAAAGAGGGAGGTGTGTAAACGCAGAGATAATATGTGCAGCTACCTTGCCTAATGGCCTTGAAAAGCTCATGGGATAAAACGAGATACACACACACACAGAGAAACAGCAGAGAGAGAGAGAAGTGGGAGGGAGATTTCTGTCAGGGTTTCTGATTGCATTCAGGTGGAGTCGCAGCAAATGAAAACAGTTGTGCTGCGGGTGCCTTCATTAGCTCAGACACAGAGCAAGAGCTTTTCATACTAATTCCACTTAAACCCTAATGAGCGTCTCACCGAGTATTAATGAGAAACAGGATGAGACGTTCGGGCCGCAGCTGACCTCAGGTGTGATTTGAAACACGATCACAATCTAGTAACAGAAAAACTATTTTCTTAACTTGAAAAGAAAAGACACTAAGACAGAAGAGGGCAAGAGCAATAGAGCAATATACACATTTTTTTTCCCAAAATATTTTTCATTGTGTAAAACACAAAACAACAAGTTAAAGAACTGAGATTTGCTGACGGTTAAGCAGAGCAGAAAATGTAATTAGTAAATTCCTGACAACTGCCAAGTTTGCACTTTCCATTTCTACACCTGAGAGAGAGAGAGTGACAGTGAGCAAATGAAAGAGAGAGAGTTTGCTCAAAAAGCAGAAACTTGGGGCTGGTTTTTGTGATGGTGAAGGTTATTTTAGTCAGAGCTGAGTCTGGTTCAGGTGAGCTGTCTAACAGGACTAAGTATTGTCTTCGCTGTCCTCACTTATTCCCTCTCTGTCAGCAAATTTCTCTTTATATTCTTGTAGAGTATAGAACCAACTCTTTTTTTATCCACTGAGCACCGCTTAAAATCACTTTTGGATCCATTTAGGTCCCATTGACCTCTTAACATGCATTCATTATACTCAAATTTAAAACACAAAACAAGTTCATATCAAAATGTTAATGTCGCTTTTTTATACAATGGAAATGCATCATGATAACTGATGTCAAATTCAGTTCAAAAAGATCCCCTAACATGCTGAAATCTGCACTACTAGACTGTCTACAATGTTTTTACAATGTCCTCTTATTGCACCATGTTTTCCAGGACCACAACAAAAATGTGCCCATGACTCCTCAGACCCATTCACACACACTCAAACACACACTCACACACACACTCTCTCACACACAAACACACACACTTCCTCACTATACTAAGTACAAGTGACAGTAATGTTTGACTTGGAACATCACTAATAATACAAAAAAACAGGGCTGTGGAGAACAGAGTGCTAACTGAAGTTTATATCCATTTTAGAGAGAAGAAACAGACGGTCAGTTCCTGGTGAACTGACACAGATGGAGCATCCATTGAAGCCAACTGAATACAGTGTGTTCTGTATCATCTCAGCTTGACAAACACACAAACACAGACATGCACACACATACACACACTATGCAAATTGCTGCTTCTTGCTGGTGGGATGAAGGCTTTTGGGTTTGCGATCGTCTTGCTAGTGATGCTTTATCTTCCTCCATGTCATACATGTCAGACTGTCATTTAAAATTCATAAACACACACACAAACACATGGTGAAAGTTCAGAAGACGCTATAAATATCATCCTAAGGTCCATGCGTGGGTGATTTTACCATAGGACAACAAGAGGCTTTGACGGCAAAGAAAGTTTGTATGGGATTAACTCACAATGACAGACAAATGAAGGTCGTTGAGAGGAAAATACGCATCAGATGGCTCAGTGCGGACGGCCCTGTTATCCGCAGGAGCGCTTTCCAGACACACGTGTGGCAAATTAAGTATTGACAGATAGCCAGCTGTGAAATGATGCCTACACTCAACGGAGAGACAGCAAAAACAGGGCCAGACAAAAATCTGTCTCCTCTTACAGGTGAAGTGTGTCATTTCTGCCACAAGCAGCAGTTTCCATGTCCAATTTCCACACCTGATCATGTGTGGTGTATTGTTAGTGTATTTTCTAAAGAAAACACTCCCCTAGTTCTCTGTAACAAGAATCAGTACATGGTACTGAATATATAAACATGAATTCAGGCACTATCAAGGGCCACTAAACAGGCCGCTGATGACAATTACAAGGTCAAACATCTGGAACTTAGCAACACCACTGTGACAAATTTAAGACTGGTATACTCTTGTTGTAGCGGTTAAAAAGTAAACATTCAAACAATGGCACAACCCTCAAATTGGCTGGCTCCCTGGGAAATGCACTTATTAGTTATCTTCCGAGATACTGTACATGTTAAAAGTGAACTTGGTTGAATTGAACAATGTAATGATAAAAAATAGTGCAAAAAATGGTATCACTCTCAAAACCACTGAAACCAGTATTCATGTACTGTGATTTATTTTTAATGGTACAGTACTGGGTAGATGTCCAAACACATGCTATTGTACTTTTTTGTAAGTGTCTCCTGTGGTCTGCACTTCCTCCGTGTGGATCTGTTAAATGTGTGTCGAGGAGCTGTCAGATATGACATCAAACTCCAGTCCTAAGGACACAAAGGTGTTGAGCTACCCTGCAGATATCTCCACCTCTAATCCTCCATCTATCACTCTTCTCCTCTCATCTCATGCCTCTCTCAGGGGATGAAGCGAGACTGCTGGAGAACACAAGGTGTCCATGCAGCACTAACTCTACTCTAATGCTCTGTCGTCTTCTACGGACTGTGAATATTCTCGACTCAGTGGACTGGAAAACTGGAAAATTGCTGCCGGACTTCCAAAGGCCAGAGAATCTCCAATCTTCTCCACAGTGACCCACGGCTGCAACAACCCACACACACATAAATGCATGACAAGAATGTAAGACGACAAAGCATTAGTGAGCGAACATAAGTTTGAGAGAGAGACTCTGCCCTCTTTGTGACTTTCCTTCCTCTCACTCAGAGCCACGGTTTCTTACCCGCCTGCCTGTCAATCAGAGTGCCATTGTGCTCTCTGACAGCAAGATGACAATAGCCGTGTTCCCAAATGTCTCGCACACTGTCATTTCTCTTGTACACACAATTGCCATTTTCTAAAGCTTTTCTGTCTGCTTATTTTCTGTATTGTGATCCCAGATGACCTCAAACTTTGCTTCAGGAGAAGGGAGGTGTGTAAATGCGCGTTTGTGTGTGGTTATGAAAGGTCTCTGGTAGCCTGAAGGAAAGCAGGGAGCCTGGAGTTAGAAGATTGTTACACAAGTACAAATGTAATGTGCCTGTTCAGGGCTTTTCTGTGCTGCAAGCTTGTCTCTGGGTATAAATGTTGACTAGATGTAAAATGTATGTGGCTGCTGTGGCTATTTAAGCACATCTAAGTGCTTTTTTGTTTGTTTGTGCAACATCCTTTTTTTGACTGTTAGCACTATATGCTAGCATGCTAGCAATTTGGATAATTAGGTATGAAGCGTTCGCGGGGGATTATACAAATTTTTGTCAACAAAACACAGTCTAAAATGAGAACGTGCCCTTCCTATAAACTACAAACAACACCTGCCTCTCATTATCATTAACAAACATCCAATTACGGTTCATTCAGTATTTACTCATTTTTAAATATTTTCATTGCTTCCGCTGATGGTACAAGTGGTCAGGTACGGTTTTGCCAGGCTATGCTATTAAAAATAAATGCTAAAAGTTATAAATGTGCACCCCTGAACTTCTTGCTTTAATATCAAATACGCCATCAGAAATAAAAATAGGAATCAACGGGGTCATTAACCAAACCTAATCCCAGAGATTCCAATTATCTATTTTTCTGTAGAAAGGTATGAATATGAAAGACAAATTATACTGCAGATTTCTCCAGAGTCTTTGATGTGACGAGAGACAGAAATCAGATTGTTCTGACAGTCAAACTGTGAGCATTCTAAAATTCAGAATTTTAACAATTACACAGTTTTACCTTGAAACACAAACACCAACCTTTGCCATATTATAACAGTTCATAGTGGCCATCAAACTAAAGATTTAAGAAAACTCCCAAAAACAACTTATTAATGAATGAATTTGTACAACGTAAGCTATATTCCAAGTCCTTCTGTATCCTGTTTTGTGGGAAGAACACACAGAACAACATTTGAATCATAATTACCTGCATATATACAGACAGAAATACAGCTCACACCAAAAAGATTAAAAAGCTTCAAGTTGTTCTATTGAAAATGAGGTCCATTACCTTCTCAAAAGCTGCTGGCTTGTTCCCTTTATCTGTGTCCTTTTCTCTCTTCTTCTCCTCCCTTTTCTTCTCTCTCTCCTTCTGTGTCCAAAAAAAAGAAAACAGAAAATATAATGTGTCAGGATAAAAAGCTTTCTGAGTCTGGGGCAGGATCTCACACACACACACACACACTCACACACACTCACACTTACAGCTAGTTATGAACAATATAATCTAACCCTAACTGAAAACTATGACTTTTACCAATAAAAAAAAGCTATACTATATTGTTGTTGTGTTTTGTTTCATGTGACAAACAATTCCCTCAAAGAAGGTTATGCTCAGATTTGTCAGGTTTTCTTTTGAGAATGACTTTCGAGTACAAATATGTCTCCAATATATGATTAAGAAAACTCAACACACACACAAGGACATTGAGCAACCACAAACAACAGCACCCCTCAATTTCTTCAATTTGATGAGTATGAAAAAAATTGAGTTAGTCAGTTTTATCTTGCCTCTAGAGAGAATCGTTTGTCTGCTCAAGTACGTGACAAATCCACGTTGGAGTGTTGAGATGGATGTCTCTGGATATGGCATCACATCTTGACATTTTTGTGCAAAGATCTTGTGTCACGAGAATAAAATTTTCAGCGCATTTTGTCAAGATAAAAACAGACCTTAAGTCTCAATAAGGGACTTAATAACACGTCTCAAGACCCCTGTGTTCTGTTCCATTCATTATGTTCTCCACCCGTCTAGCTATTTGAAAAGACAAATGTGTATGAACACCCACTAATCCTCTTTAGAGCTCTAGCACTGCCCTGCACAGAAAGCAACTGAGTGCAGTGTTCACACAAATTACTCTGATGAACTGTGATGACTGTGAAAACTACATATTTTCAAAATTTATCTCTGGGTTGTCGGAAAAACTAGTCGAACAATTGGTCTTATTGAAGGTTTGTACAATTAGATGTTCAAACCGCACAGCCACCACAGAATGGAACAGAACGTCAAGATCTTTTGAAAAATCAAGATATTTTTAACAAAGCAAGAACAGCTTAATATACGAGTACCGCAGCCTAAAACACTCTCTTTTACAGATAATCACACAATGTCTTCTAAAAGCCTCTGCAAACTGTATATGTACAGCAGCGAATTAAAAGACCACATCACTAGAATAATGCCAAATAAATCCATTATAAAAGTTTTGGCCTTGATATCAAGTCTGCTCTGCTCTGCTCTCAAATCAATTCCAGCAGAAATGCGACACGGCAGTTCAGGTGTGGCAGTGAGGGATCAGAGTGTGTTTTTTGCAGCTGCGCTGGTGTCTGGCTGGCGCTATGATTACGAACAGACGGAACAAATGAAGAACAGGCCTGGAGGTGAGGTGCGGATTGGCCGTTTGGAGCTCTTTATGGGAACATCGATTATTCTATTTCCCCTCAGCATGCTGACAGAGCTGTGCTATCGATTCCTTTCCACAGCAGAGCACAGAGGCAAGACACTCCACACACAAACTCAGATACAACCGCAGCAGTTTCAACAACAAATTCATTTCTGTAGGCAGTTTCTTTCTGTAATGTCTGCATTTTCAGTGTGACAGAACTGTGAAAATTATAGTTTTCAAACAGTGGGGCAAACATATCACCCGTATGAAACTAACACCATTGGTTAAGCCAAAGTTGCTGAGTAACAAGAGCAATGCCTTTTGGTTAACCTGCAAATGTTGTATGTGGGAAAGGACTAAATATTTCAGCATTAAAAGTAGATAAAAAAAGCATGCGTTTCTACCTTCGGCATATCAATTTTCAACACACTGTTTTCAAACCTACTATGCTATTCTAAACACACTATTCAGAACAGAGAATATGAGAATTAGGACGCAGCCTAACCTAGCACAGCACAGACGTGCACAACACACAGAAGCACATGCTACAGTACCTCTAGTTTGCTTTTCTCAGCTGCTTGCGAGGAGGGAGACGATACTGAGGGCAAAGCAGCATCAGAGGACTTCTGCAGGGGTGAAGGAGAAGAGAGGGAGGACGAGAGAACAGTGAAAGAGAAGCCAGGTAATAAAGAGCAATTGAAAGAGAAATGAGAGCGAGATAAAGAACAAGCAAAAGAAACAAGGATTAATAGGCTGCAGTGA